>APFE030127322.1:38237-51349 GCA_000404065.3 Pinus taeda | reverse complement strand
TAATATATGCATAAAAGACATTAGATTATTTTATGCATTGCAATATTTTATTTAGTACCCCCATTAAATTTATTGTTATTATTATTATTACTATTTAAACTTCACATATCAATTTTATATTAAGATTAGAATTTAATGAATTACATGTCTCCCTCTTATTTTTTTAGTAGGCAGGAAAACCTACCATAACTGAGTTGTCAAACTATTTGTGAGGACAACCATCTCGGGCTTCTAACCACATATGCAGGGCGACTCATCATCATTATTCAAGGAAACCATGCCACCTAGAATAAGTAGTTGGTGGTTTTTAAGTGGGAAGGATTTCACCCCTGCTAGAAGCCTTTGGGTCATGGGTCGTTAACATGTTTTGTTACATCAGAGGAAGACGAGCTCTTAGTCAAGAAGAAGCAGATTTAGGGCATACTCCAGGCCCAATGTCTCCCTCTTACTATATTATTATAAAGAAATTTATGTTTTTTACTTTCAATTATTTCTTCTCTTTTCTATGGTCAACATTAAAATTAATTATAGATATTGACATAAATTAGTTAACATGGATATTCATATAGTTTATTCTATAGCATTAAAATATTTTTTAGAGTATAAGAATAACACACATTGTCCGCACTCAAAAGTGAAGATATAAGATTTTTTTCTTAGTTTAAATTACTCTCTCTATAAATGTATAAAATTTTATTATTTCATATGGGCATTGAAATACTCTGCTTATAGCTAAGAGTGAAAGAAATATTTTTACAACAACTCCTTCACACTAGGTTGGGACCAACCTAGACAACATTGATGTTTTATAATACTTTTAAATAAAACATACCAAACATGTAT
Source organism: Pinus taeda (assembly GCA_000404065.3). Classification (NCBI taxonomy): domain Eukaryota; kingdom Viridiplantae; phylum Streptophyta; class Pinopsida; order Pinales; family Pinaceae; genus Pinus; species Pinus taeda. The sequence goes on along the minus strand of APFE030127322.1, from coordinate 50,506 downwards.
GCTCATTTTTGTTTTCTATATACCTAATATTGTTCTTTTATTTAAAGAATACTTAATTTTTATTTAAAAAAGAACATGTTAAAGTGTAAGTTGAGCATGGAAGGATTGCACATATCCCTTATAGTGTGTTATATAATGCACCTCTTACCATTATCGATGCCTCTCTCCTTTTTTAATCTACAGGTTCTAACAAGTTGTTCCACAAGGCTATCATCACTTACATTTAGATAGTAATATTTCTACAACTATCTAACTTTTCAATTTTTGTCTAAGTTTGTAGAGGTTTGTTGATGTATATCTCCAATGCTTTTGATATACTAAGTATGTTCTCTTCTTGTAACCTTAGAATCTTTTGAATTGGTTTATCATCAAATATGTTCTCTTCCTGTGCAGAAGAAAATGTTTCTCTCATTGTTATTCAAGATTCAAACGTATAAATACAGAAGAATGAGAAATAGTATTTATAGTGTAAATAAATTATTTACATGATAGTTGTTCTTTACACTTTATAACTGCAACATTTCCATTGATAAGAAAACAAATTATTGATATCTCTTTATTAATCTACCTTTGTGATATCCCTAGTAAAATTATCTTTATAACTTTTATATTGGAAATGTGAACCAAACTTATGTGGTACAAGTAAATGTTATGATATTGTAAATATTTATTTGACTAATAGAAAAAAAGAATTTTTTTCCATGTATTATTAATTTTGAAAATATATTAAAGACTATAATGTGAGAGATTTGAATCCTAATTGCCAAGAAAATAGTTGGAACTGTTTATGCCCAATAAGCGCTAGAAACAGAAGAATAAAAATCCTCCTTTTTGCCATACAATAGGAACTATCGACTAAAAATACCACAAACAAAATACATGTCTAGAGATAAATTTCATGGGTAGAAGATGATTTAAAAGGGACTACAGAAGACAAATATAGTTAGATTAAAAGAAAGGATAGTGTGAATGAACTTACACTCGACCTAAGCCTATAAATTAGCAAGATGCTACTACAAGTTGAGGTATGAATTGAGAAAGAGCTACTAATTCTTCTCCTAGTAGGGAAGACATGGAGCTTTGGGGAACTAATAAGTGAAATTCATAACTCGGAGGAACATGAAAACCTATATTATATTTGTAGCAATTCTTTAAATAAGTATTTGACTATCTAAAAAAACAAATCTATGATAAGTATATTACTTTGTAGTTCAAAAATATGAGTGAACTAAGAGGGATTTTTCGTATGATTAATTGTATTTATTAGATGTATATTAGTAATTAAATGGATAAAACTTGCTAACCGTCTTGTGAATAAAATAATTATACACATATATCTCAATCGGTTTTTTTATGTTGCAATAAAGTTGTGGGTACAAGCAACTAATGTTAAATTTTACTATTAAATGTTACTATCTTGTGTAAGATTGGGAAAAGACCCTATCTAGGAGCCAACCTTGGTATCCACTGTATAGGTGAATATGAAGAGAAATCCAAGAATATTGGAATAAGGTAGAAGAAATACATAGGTAGTAAAGAAATAACAATATGCATACAAACTACATTTAACAATCACATTTAATTTGTATTAAAACCTATATTCTTGGAAGTTGTAAAGCAAGACACGCACACACACAACAGAAAATAAAATTAGTATAAGGCAATAAGTAATATAGTCAATTCAAAGTAGAAATTTTATTATTTATATGTTACCATGTTGTAGGCCGAGAAAAATAAAAGGAACCTCATCTATTGCCCAAGAGATAGGAGATCCTAGGAAAGAGAATAGTGTGGCCTAAAGAAAACCTTAGGTGATCCCCAATGACACAAATCCACCCAATATTTGGCCTAGATTGTGTCTTCTAAGTTAAAAAATAATTACGTAGCTCATATAAATTTACTATCATAATACATAAGTTACATTTATATACCGCTAAATGTATGCATGGCTACAAGAAGATAAATAAAATTAGAAATGCCATAATATCAATATTACATTGATATTTGTATGTAAGTAAATAAAGAGATTTCATTATACACATTCATGGAGAACATAAGGAAAAAAAGCCATAAGGGCATAGAAACATTGACTACGATTATATTACCATGTAATAGCTCAAATAATGAAACATATAGTTCATTTTTCTCATCTAATTTTTCGCCAAGTAGGCTTCAACACAATTTATATAATAGAATAAAATTTTTAATTTAACAATGGGGAATACCATTAATATAAAATAAACATTATTGCTAGAAATTTGGCATTGTTCCCAAATGTTTTCATTAAAAAAAATTAAAGTAAAAAATGTGTTTCAAAACAAAAATGTACAACCAAAATCAAATTTATAGGAACCAATATGATTCACGATGATGATGCCAACTATAGGGATGATTCACCATTATTAAACTAAAAAGGTAAAAATATTAAAAAGTAAAATCACTCAGGTTTTACTTCTATAGAAAATCATGGATTTATCTGCATATGTTTCATCCAGAAAAGAAAATTAATTCTCATAATAAACAATAGTATTAGCTAATGCTACAAAAAAATTACATAGAACAAAAAGAAATAAGTGGACAGAAGGTAAACACTGAATTAATACCTAGTGTGCAAACATTGTCTTGGCCAACAAGTAATTGCTCATTTTCAACAGTATGTCGAGCCAGACAACCAGAATTAGGTAAAAAATCCTTTGAATATAGGGTTAAACCCTTGTTTTATCAACTTAATATTGAGGTTGTAGAGTTCGCCTCCTAACGTGTGCAAATGAAAATGAGGCCAAAGTGGTGCAGAAGAAAGGTTAGGTATTTATAGTCAGAATCATGTTCACTGTCGATTAAATCCCAAATAAATCTTAATTGTTGAGCTAGACACATGTCTAATGGTTGATTGGGCCACATATCCCTCCTCCCATGTTTTTCTCACGATGTGGACTGAATTGATGGAGGAGCATCTAGCTCACCATGACCGGGTGAAGTCTCTACCAGGTCACACGAAAGTTGAATTTACTTTTAATAGTCTTTATGTTAAATAATAGGAAAGTAGGTAGGGTTTCTACTTTTATTCGCTTTCACCTAGTTAAAAGTAATTGAAACGGTTAGGAATAAGCGTTTGTCTGTTGTTAACAGTTCAAGATTATTCTTTCATTTTTAAAGGAAAATGGCAATGTATCTAGAAAGAAAATCATGTCCTAATGTGGACAAATGACCAGCAACTGAATAACTGTAACAGTTTAACTAGAAAACACAATTTTACGATTTTATGAACTGGAACAGAATACTATAAATGTAACAGAACTTAATGATAGGGGGGTTCAGTTGAAGACCACTCGCACTCTAATAAAAAGAATAACAACAAAGAAATCCAGATTGTTGTCCATCTGTATGTATATTTCCATTTATTAAAATTCAACTAAAAGCAGTTTGATTATGTATAGCCATTAACTACAGGTTCCATAAAATAATTCTTTTCTGTTATGTTACTCGAGAAGAACAATCAATTCATTTAATATACTAAGGAGCAGGACAATACAAGAGTTTACAGTCACCGTAACAGAGAACAAAGATGATATCAGAATCAACACAAACCAGAATCGCTACCGGACAAGAAGACAAGTTTGAGCGAAACCTTCATTACACTACAAAATTATCAACAAATATACAACGTTCGGTAATTTAATACCAAGCATTTCAATTAATAAATTGATGATACATAACAGTAGTTCCAACGACAAGACGGAGAATACAAGTTATGGAAAAATTTCAGTAAATCCACATTTGCATTATTACATCATTTTGTATTGTTTCCATTTCCAGAGCCGCAAAGAGTCATGGAATAAAAAATATCGAACTGGGTTGCATACATATAAAACCCTGGACTACAAACCCTGCGAGAGGGTTTTGACCCTGATAAACAAATACAATAAAACACGCACAGACCGAGAATGGTGAAACCCTAGGTGAGGGTTTGAAGTCGTTGATAGTCACAAACCAAGGAAACTACCAAGACCCAGTGAAAACCTTAGTTGATAGAGCTAGACAGAGAACCAACAAAAGAATTGAGTGGCAGAGCCTACCGAACAGAACCAAGAAGTGCATAGCTGAACCCTCCCATTGCAGCCCTCAGTACCTGTAGAACCAACGTTTCCCAGAGTCAGTAAAAATATCCACTACAAGAAAGGAAAATACAGAACGAGAAGGAAATCGAATTGTTGAAAGGGACCATGACCATACCTGAGAGCTTGCAATAGCATCGTAGACAGACATCCCAAGAACAACAGTGATTAGTTATGGCGAACAAGGAACAAGCCAGGTTAAAGACTGTTGAAGAAAGCTTTGATAACTGAAGCATGGACTGAGTATGTACTTGAGAGTCACGTCGGAAGCCGAAGGAAGCCATTGAGCCAACCTGAGAACAAGCCACCATTGTGAATGCTAACTGTAGTGAGAATACCAGTGCCGAAGTTTATGTGTGACAGTCTGTAGACATTGTGATAGAGAGGAGCCAAAGCTCGATAGAGAACTTACCAAGTCACAGTTGGATGAACCAGAACAAGCTATGAACTGAAGAGAAAACACCAGCGTGCATGCAGAGACAGATAAGCAGAAACACCCACAACTTATAGCCTAACCACATGTTCAGACTTGCAGAGCTCAGTAGAAAACCCACGACAAACAATGGCAAATGACCAAAAGAGCTAACCAGCTGGAAGAAGAGTTTAGGAATGAGCGGGAAGCACACAAACCCAGGCAAGGACTGTTCATTAAGAACTCATTAAATGTCACAGCAACGGTAAGTTAAAAGAACCTTTGTGTTTCATACATGTGTCAACCCTATTATATTATTTAATGAACCGCATAACCATTACATAAACCATTCCCACATGATTTTCAAACAAAACCAATCATCCGCATATTATAGTGTCATAAGGGTTTTTGGGCTGGGCACCATCAAAGTGGTATCAGAGTAGGTTAAGTTGAATGAGGATATTGAAGTAGGGCGACGAGGTCGTGACTGAGGGGGAATAGGCGCTCATAGATTGGCAAATGAAAGATTGAGAGAGGAGATTCAAATTCTTGCTGCCCGTTTGGAGGCAGTAAGGTAGGTAGGTGAAGAGACCCGACGATAGGTGATGAAAGTGAGGAAGAACTTGAAGTAGCAACAGATGGACAAGAAGGTGAATCTGCAGAAGTGAGATTATTGAGGTTTTTTCTAGTAGTAAGTAGTAAAGCCAAGCCAGAACTCCCGACGTATGATGGCAGCCTGTCCATCGAAGTCTTACTGGATTAGATTAGTGAGATGGATAAGTAGTTCGAGTGCAAGGAGATCAGCGAAGACCGCAGAGTTCAGTTCGTTGCGACAAAATTGAAAGGACACACGACCTATGGTGGGACAATGTCCAGAACGAGAGGAAACGATTGAACAAATTGCTGATCAAAACCTGGCCAAGGATAGTGGCCAAGTTAAAAGGCAGATTTGTGCCAAGGGACTATCAGATTGCGCTACACAGGCAGGTGTAGAATCTGAGACAGAAAGGATTGACGGTAAGGGAATATACAGAGGAGTTCTATCGAGTGAATTTGTGGGCCGAATATACAGAAGATACAACGAAAAGGACAATTGGGTATGTTAATGGATTAAGATTGGTTATTTTGGATGAAATCAGAATTTTGTCACCGAATAACCCTGAGGAAGCGTATCAGAGTGTGATGAAGGCTGAGGAGAAAATCACCAAAATATAGAACACCCGGAGAGGAAGAGGAGCCAGCAGAGGGAAAGGCTAGTCCTATGGAAGGGGGTGGACTGCTAGTAATAATGACGAAGGTAGCAGTTCCAGGGCTTTTGGATCAGCGGACAGAAGTGATAGTGCAAGAGGTGGAAGGTCATTCCAGGCGGGTAGAGGTAATGGCCGAGAAAGAGCGGCTGGTTACCAATGTTATCGGTGTCTTAAATGGGGACATAGATCGTTCGAGTTTCTGGAAGCAGAGCAAGCTAGACAGCAGGGTGCATGTGTGGCATAGCCAGAAGAAGCAGCAACACCTCCGCAAGAAGCAAAAAATGTTTCGGAGACAGGGGAAGCTTTAGTGCTACATAAAGTGTTTTTAAAACCAGTCAAAGAGATCACCGACCAGACACAGCGGAAGGCTTTATTCAGAACAGTTTGTAAATCATGAGGTAAGTGTTGTAAATTAATTATAGACAACGGTAGTACTGACAATTTAGTGTCTTCAGAGATGGTAAAAAAACTGGAATTCAAACATTTGAAACATCCCAACCCCTACAGAGTTTCGTGGCTGCAAAAAGGCCATCAATTACTGGTGGATGAATAGTGCGAGGTGGAGTTTCAAATAGGTAGATACAAAGACAAAGTTGTCTGTGACATCATGCCAATGGATGTCTGTCACATGCTATTGGGTAGACCTTGGCAATATGGTAGGAAGGTGATACACGATGGAGTGATGAACTATTATAAATTTGTGAAAGATGGAATCAAGCATATGCTTGTGCCCATCAGAGAAGAAGGGGAAGTAGAGACCAGTGAATCAAGAGCATTGCTGGTGAATGGAAAATAGTTTTTAAGACATGTTAAGGACAGTGAGATAGGTTACGCAGTGGTGAAGAAGGCAAGGACAATGTTATTGCATACAGAGATAATAGATTTACCTATGGAGATCCACCAAATGTTGGAGGCATTTACGGACATAGTTGTAGATGACTTGCCAGACAAGTTACCCCACAAAAGGAGCATAAGTCATCACATTGACTTCATACCCGGAGCTAGTTTGCCGAATATAGTGGCATACTGAATGAGTCCCAAGGACAATGAAGAAATCAGGAAGTAGGTGCAAGAACTGTTGGACAAGGGATTGATAAGAGAGAGATTAAGCCCTTGCATTGTTCCAACAGTCCTCGCTCCCAAGAAGGGAGGAGAATGGCGGATGTGCGCTGATTCAAGATCCATCAACAAGATCACCATTCGGTACAGGTTTCAGCTACCACAAATGGATGATATGAAAGCGGGGCAACTTATTTCTCTAAGATAGACTTAAAAAGTGGGTACAATTAGATTCAGATATGAGAGGGGGATGACTAGAAGAAAACCTTTAAGACAAATGAGGGGATGTACGAATGGTTGGTCATGCCATTTGGGCTGAGCAATGCGCCCAGCACATTCATGAGACTAATGAATGAGATGCTGAAGTAGTATATTGGGAAGTTTGTGATAGTTTATCTGGATGACATACTCATCTTCAGCAGGACAAGAAAAGAACACCTTCAACATGTGCGTAAGGTGTTGGAGAAATTACAATAGAACAAACTACTGATAAACTTGAAGAAATGTACTTTTCTGCAAAATGAATTGATTTATTTGGGGTTTGTAATAGAAGAGAATGAATCGAAGATGGATTCGGAGAAGGTGGTAGTGATAGTAAAATGGCCATCTCCAAAAATCTTGTTTGAGGTACGTAGCTTTCACGGATTAGCAAGCTTTTATAGAAAGTTCATAAGGAATTTCAGCGAGATTTGTGCGCCAATGTTGGATATTATTAAAAAGGCCATCTAGCCTTTTTCGTGGATAGAAGCAGCAGAGAGAAGTTTCCAGTTGTTAAAGAAGAAGATTACTAAGAGGCTGATCCTGAGATTACCAGATTTCAAGAAGTTATTTTAGGTTCGTTGTGATGCTAGTAGGATAGCGATTGCAGCTATTCTGAGTCAAGAGGATAAGCCTGTAGCATTTTTCAGCGAGAAACTAAATGAGAGCAGACAGAAATACTCATCGTATGATAAGGAGTTTTATGCGGTCATACAGGCACTAAGGCACTCGAGGCATTATCTGTTAGGAAATGAGTTCGTGCTATTCTCAAATAACTCGACACTATAGTACATAATGCAACAACACAAACTAAATGACAAACACGCCAAATGGGTAGACTATCTGTAGAGTTTCAACTTCTTATTAAAACATATTAGCGGGCAAGCTAATAAAGTAGCAGATGCGTTGAGAAGGAAAGCTCTACTTCTGCAAGAAAGCACTGTGCAAGTGCTGAGGTTTGAGCACTTACGATATTTGTACCAGATGGACGCAGACTTTAAGGAGGCCTATGAGGCATGCCAGAACCCCTTGGTGAGGGATAACAGCCCTTGGTTAGATTAGAATTTGCAGGAGAAGTTGTTGTTCAAGGGAGGACAACTGTGCATACTAAACTGCTCGATGAGGGAGAACATTATTCGAGAAAAGCATAGCGGAGGTTTGGCCGGACATTTTGGCGTGGAAAAAACACTCGAGTAGCTCAAGCACTTCTACTTTTGGCCAAGGATGCAGAGAGATGTGCGGTAATTTGTAGCTAAATGCAAGGTGTGCTAGTTAGCAAAGGGTCATAGTCAGAACACAGGACTGTATACACCGTTACCCATTCCAGGCAAACCATGGGACTCAGTCAGCTTGGCCTTCGTCTTAGACCTACCTAAGACATAGCAAGGATATGATTCGGTAGTGGTAGTAGTGGATAGATTCTTGAAAATGGCACATTTTATTCCTTGCAGGAAAACTAGTGATGTCACTCACGTGGCCCACTTGTTTTTTAATGAGATTGTCAGGTTACACGGATTAACCAAATCCATCCTGTTAGATAGGGACGTGAAATTTACTGGACATTTTTGGCATACCTTGTGGAAAAAGATGGATGCTCAGCTGAGTTACAATTATGCTTACCATCTGCAGACGAACGGACAAACAGAAGTTGTAAACAGGAGTTTAGGGAATCTACTACGAATTTTAGTGGGAGAGAACTCACAGATGTGGGATCGAGTGCTGGTGTAGGAAAATTTTTCTTACAATGATTCACCTAACCGCAGCACAGGCTTGAGCCCTTTCCAAATCCTGTATGGCATGCATCCTCGCGGAGTGCATGAACTGCGGGATCTTGGAATACAAGAAAGGCGAAGCATAGATGGAGTAGATTTCGCTAACATGATGAGGGATTTGCATGAACAAGTGAAACTTAAATTGCAGAACAACAACTTAAAGTACAAATAGCAAGCAGATTTGCAGAGAAGGGAGGTACAGTACAATGTAGGAGACGAATTCCTCGCGCATTTGCGCAAGGAACGTTTCCTAAAAGTACTTACAATAAATTAAAGTACAAAAAGATAGGACCCTGCAAAATTCTTCGGAAGTTTTCAGCAAATGCCTATGAGATCTAGTTGCCACCAGAAATAGGCATCTCGCCTATTTTTAATGTAGCAGACCTGTTTCCTTACCTGGCTAACCCAGAGGAGAAGGAAGAAGATGGAACCACGTAACCCACACGAACACCTAGAACAAAGGAGAAGCTTGGAAGAGACAGATGCCTTATGTTCAACCTCCCGAGATCGAGAGCATTCTCGACACTCAGGTGGCTAAACGAACTCGGTGGAAGGAATACTTACAGTACCTGGTCAAGTGGAAGAACCATCCAATAGAGGATAGTTCGTGGCTTGATGCCAGGCAGATCGAATAGGCATGTACTTCTGTCAAGGAGCTGATGGACCGGAGCCATGATTTTCTTCTACCCCAAGAGCCTGATGCAGGAGCATCTAGCTCACCATGACCGGGTGAAGTCTCTACTAGGTCACAGGAAATTTGAATTTACTTTTAATATTCTTTATGTTAAATAACAGGAAAGTATGTAGGGTTTTAATGTTTATTCTCTTTCACCTAGTTAAAAGTAATTGAAATGGTTAGGAATAAGTGTTTGTCTGTTGTTAGCAGTTCAAGATTATTCTCTCATTTTTAAATGAAAACGACAATGTATCTAGAAAGAAAATCTTGTCCTGATGTGGACAAATGACCAGCAATTGAATAATTGTAATAATTTAACTGGAAAGCACAACTGTACGATTTGATGAACTGGAATAGAATACTATAAATGTAACAAAACTAAATGATAGGGGGTTTAGTTGAAGACCACTTGCAATCTAATAAAAGGAATAACAACAAAGAAATCTAGATTGTTGTCCATTTGTATGTATATTTCCATTTATTAAAATTCGACTGAAAGCAGTTTGATTATGTATAGCCATTAACTACAGGTTCCATAAAATAATTCTTTTCTATTATGTTACCCGAGAAGAACAATCAATTCATTTAATATACTAAGGAGCAGGACAATACAATAGTTCGTAGTCGCCGTAATAGAGAACAAAGACAGTATCAGAATAAACACAAACCAGAACTGTTACCAGACAAGAAGACAAGTTCGAGTGAAACCTTCATTACACTACAAAATTATCAACACATCTACAATGTTCAGTAAAGTAACACCAAGAATTTCAATTAATAAATTGTCGATATATAACAGTAGTTCCAACGACAAGACGGAGAATACAAGTCATGGAAAAATTTCGTTAAATCCACATTTGCATTATTACATCATTTTGTATTGTTTTCAGTTCTAGAGCCGCAAAGAGTCATGGAATAAAAAATATCGAACTAGGTTGCACACATACAAAACCCTGGACTACAAACCCTAGGAGAGGGTTTTTACCCCGATAAACAAATACAATAGAACATGCAGAGACCGAGAATGGTGAAACCCTAGGTGAGGGTTTGAAGGCGTTGACAGTTACAAACCAAGGAAACTACCAAGACCCAGTGGAAACCTGAGTTGATAGAGCCAGATAGAGATCCAACAAAAAAGTTGAGGAGTGATAGAGCCTACCGAACAGAACTGAGAAATGCATGGCCGAACCCTCTCGCTGTAGCCCTCAGTACCTGTAGAACCAACATTTGCTAGAGTCAGTAAAAACATTCACTGCAAGAAAGGAAAATACAGAATGAGAAGGAAATCAAATGGTTGAGAAGGACCATGACCATACCTCAGAGCTTGCAGTAGCATCGTAGGCAGACATCCCAAGAATAGCAATTATTAACTGTGGCAAACAAGGAACAAGCCAAGTTAAAGACCGAGGAAGAAAGCTTTGATAACTGAAGCATGGACCGAGTATGTACCTGAGAGTCCCGCTGGAAGCCGAAGGAATCCATTGAGCCAACCTGAGAACAGGCCACCATTGTGAATGCTAACTGTAGTGAGAATAGCATTCCAAAGTTTATGTGTGACAGTCTGTAGACATTGTGACAGAGAGGATCCGAAGCTCGACAGAGAACTTACCAAGTCATCATTGTATGAACTAGAACAAGCTACAGACTGAAGAGCAAACACTAGCGTGCATGCAAAGACAGACAAGCAGAAATGCCCACAACTTACAGCCTAACCACATGTTCAGACTTGCAAAGCTCAGTAGCAAACCCACGACAAACAATGGCAAATGACCAAAAGAGCTAACCACCTGGAAGAAGAGTGTAGGAATGAGCGGGAAGCGCACATACCCATGGGAGGATTGTTCATTAAGAACTCACTAAATGTCACACCAACCGTAAGTTGAAACACCCTTTGTGTTTCATACATGTGTCAACCCTATTATATGATTTAATCAACCACATAACCATTACATAAATCATTCCCACACGATTGTCAAACAAAACCAATCCTCCACATATTATAGTGCCATAAGGGTGTTTGGGTTGGGCACCATCACGAATGCTATAAGGACTCCATAGATTCTCATGGTGGCAGTGTAGGCTTCAAGGGTCGAGAACCTTAGACTATAATAGAGTATATAAATTTTCAGAGAGAGAACCAAAATAAAAGTAATACAAAAAAGAAATATACAATACATTATCTGCAGGTATATATTGTATAACGTTAATCGCGACTGCGAATTATTTATTAAAATGTTGATGTAATATTACAAGGATTGGGATATGGTAATGAGGTAAACATAATAATAACCCATCTTTAAACTAATGAAGGTAAGGTTGGCTAGGCCAACACCTTAGCTTGCCATAGTCTTGAATTTGTAAAATAAAAACATTCTGCAATAAAGAAGTATATAAGTTAAGTTACGTTCCATACCATGTCTAATCAAATCTAAACCACAAGAAAGATATATGTAGAGAATATAGTTCCATAACATGTATGATCTAATTAAAGCCAGGAGACAACTGAAATTTAAATGTACATACCATGCAATATTTCTTAATTGTTGAAGAGAAAAAAGGAATATTTGAAACCAAGGAGATGTTACCTTTGAGAAGTAAAATTCAAAGGTCATCATGTACCAAATTATGCATGTAGTATATTTCTCTTAAAAAAAAATTACCCTATAATTTATAGTAATTCATAATTATGTTTATGAGATAATAAATAAAAATTTATAAACTTAAAAA
>APFE030127322.1:26898-37893 GCA_000404065.3 Pinus taeda | reverse complement strand
AAAAAAATTATTATAGTTTTTTTTGTCAAAATAGTAGTGGACAATCATCACTTGCTCCGATTTAGAAATGAAGATTGATTCATAACAGTACCACTTAAATTATTACTACTACTTTGGTGGTAAGTAAGAAGGTAGAATTTTATTGATACCAAATCCCTGTGAGAAGGTATGATTTTGTTGATACCAAATGGATATGAGTCTTGGATATTTCACCTATTTCCTTATAGTGTACGATATTGATGACAAAATTTTGGCGAGAATTAGTAAGAAAATTTTCAAAAAGAATTGTGACCTCGTTACATTCTTAAAAAAACAAACTTTTAACTTAACAAAAATTGTTCAAAAATCAAAACAACAACTAATGCTTTATAAAATCATTCAATAACAATTTCATAAAACATTAAAACAAAAAATCATCCACTATTTACTAAGCTGACACCATCTTTTAAATATTTTATGAGATTGAATCCATTTAAATTCATAAATAAATTCAAGGGGGTAGAAATAAATTCAATATGATAAAAAAATCGAAAAGTTACTATCTAATGGAGTACCAAACTATCTAATGGATACTAATGCGATATGGAAAGAGCTATTGAATGATTGCATTATCGATTAATGCTTTACGGAAAAAGCTATTAAATGATTGCATAGAGTATCAATGGAAATGCTTTATGAAAAGAGCTATGGAATGATTGCACTATCCATTAATGCTGGACGGAAAAAGATATTAAATGATTGCATAGAGTATCAATGGCAATGGCTGTAAAATGATTGCATAGAGTAATAATGGCAATGGCTTTCTATTACACAGACTCACATTAAATGTTAACGATCACCATCAGCGTTAGCATGACATATGAAACTTTGATATAGCTTTGACAGTCATAAACAAGCTCTTCTGGACAACAAGTCTATATACAGCTCAGGTCTATATAATATTGGATGGGTTTTCTTCTCAACAGCTCGAGTGTATATAACAGATTCGCTCTTCTCGACATCTTAAATCTATATAATGGATGGGATGGGCGTTGTTCTCGACAGCTCGAGTCTATATAATGGATGGGCCTTGCCAAGCATCAACTGTCGTCATGACTCTTGATTTGACTGCAGTAACACTTAACCACTACCCCTAGTCTTAGACACAATTCCAACAGCCAATTTTTTACATATAACATGTAAACCTAACATGTATGGCCGTCAATATCGGTTCCTTGGGCCGTGCTTCAACCGTAATTGCGTGAGAATCTATCTCTGCAGATTAGTCACAGCAATTTTATGCTGCATCCTTTTCACGAAAGCGACAAGTCGTAAAGATTTTAATTCAAGAGGATGTCGGAATTCAATTCAAGAGACGATGTCGGAAGAAAATGTAAGAGACAAGTCGAAGCGTGAAGGAAATCACGGTCTATAGTGTCTACAACAATTCCAGTAGTTATTGTATGTCGCTCTATGGGTCAGTCTGTCTTCAGTATTACAAACAAACTGCTCCGTTAAATGAACGACATTATTGAAAAAAAAAACAACAAACGTGTATGGATTTTGAAATATCTATTATATTTTTTAAATGTATGGATTTTGACATCTCAATATCATATTAAATATGTTTCCATGGGTACCATTCATACCAATCTCCCCAATCACTATTTAGTCCCCGCACGCAACTGAAGTGGGTGTTCGGTACATCTCCCCTCAGATGATGAACAGATTTTGGCTCTCCAATTGGTTCTTAAACTCTTCATTCTCTTTCCGTAAAAAGCCATGATTTTTCTTTCGTCGGTTGTGCTGTGAAGTGAGGGACCAAAAAAATATATGCCTTCAGTGTCGGAATTTGAAATAGTATTGGACCGTAAATTCCCCCACTTAAATTTTTTTAAGCAGTTGTCTATAATGAGATTTTTTGGAAGTTTTTTCGGTAGATTTTTCCAATTAAAATCCGACAACAATTTATTGGAATCACCTCCAAAAAATCGTATTATAAATAACTCCATTTTTTTATCAAATTCTTAAAATAAATATAAGAAAATTGGTAACTAAAGAACCGTGGGAGTTTAAATCTAAATATTTCAATTATATGAATTAAATGAATTATAAATGCTTAATCATTAAAATATTGAGATATAAAAAATCATAAAATAACTAAAATTTATTTTTATTTTAAATTTATTATTGTCACCAAGAATTAAGGTATAAAATTATTTTAATTTCTTCTTCTTTTGATATAGTTGGAAATCTAGTTGGTTTTCCCAAACTTGAGGTAACCTGACCTAGTGATTCTTCTTTCTCTACTCAGCTTCTTTATCATGATATGCCTCTCCGAACTTCTTTATCATGATGTGGGATTCGTTTTTTTCTTTTGGAATTTGTGTTACATTTTTTTGTTTACTTTGTTGTGGTGAAATAATCAATTGAATTTGATGATCTAATGCTAATTTATCTTACAAAATTATATGGTGATCCTCTTAAAAGGAGGAACGCACTAGGTTGATTTATACTGTTTCTTCCTACTTTTTCTTAAAACTTTTTGGGAATTAAATTGTAGTATGACCAAGGTCGATGCAAAAAGGTCTCCTCTAATCTAATTTAAAGGTCTCCTCTAATCTAATTTCTAGGTCCAGGAAGAATTCTTACTAGTCGACATAATTTATATTTAGAAACCTTATGTTGAAATCTATTTCCACAAAATATCTTACATATGTTGCTATATTATGCCTTTTAGCTTCTTGAGAGACAAATGGAACTTTAATAGCAGTGCCTCAATAGCTGGAAGAGATTGTAAACGCCAAATATGCATTGTTAGGTTTGAGAGCCTTGTTGAAACAAGAGTTGTGGATAGAACTTTTATTAAAGGATTGAAGGAGGGAGACCATGGCTATATGTGCAATTCTATGTTTTCTCGAGACCATGGATTTAAGCTAATATTTGGATCCATATCTTCAACAGTGAAGAAATTAGAAACAAAGAAGTATTTTACAAAACAGTGTAAGAAAAAATCATGTTTCATCACTTAATCTAATATTTCAAGATCTAGTCATGAATATCTATAAGTTGACTCAGCCAAAACCCATAAAAATGCAAATGAAGCCACTAGAGTTAAGAAAATTTACTTATTCTTTGGCATTAGGCCCCATGGGAATTGAAATGGTTCATATTTCATGTAACGAAAGAGAGAGAAACTAAGAAGACCCTTTTTTATAACATGCTTGAAAGAAAAGCCTCTAAAGAATCACTATTAAGATAAGGCATAAATCACACATCAAAAGATGGATGATGAGGATAACCACAATACAGAGCTATGATAAAGGACACAAACACTAATTATCCCATCAACCATGCTCCAAGATGTGAGGAATAGGAGAATGTGCAGTGAGCAACTAAGATTAAACCCTATCCTTGACCATCAAGATTAGAAGCTCCATAACGCTTTGTTAATTCTATACACAAAAGCAATTTTTTATTTAAATGACTGTATATTAATATAAATTTAATTATTTTCATTAATTAATAATAATGTATTTTAATATTCTTTTCTTAGTAAAGATTAATACATTAACTAAATATTATACATATATGAAATTATATTTTTAATTAATTTTTTAATTAAAGAAAAAAATAAATTGGATTTAATATATGTAAAAAGGTCAATAACACAATGTTATATGGAAAATTAGATTTGAGACCATTCAGTAAAGACTTTTTCTTAGTATACTTAAATATATGGCCATAAAACTAAGTTATAATAAACATCTAATCTATGAATAAATTATATTAAACCATCTTTTTAAGTGTTCCAAGATAAACAAATTAATATTGTACTCATTTGAAATAAAATCAAGTCTAAAAATTTCTTAAAATATCTCTCTTAGATAGTGCTTTCCTATTATTTTAATAAAAAATAAATAAATAAAATACTTCCAAATCCTAATCCAATTTTGAGAGCTTCTCTGTCTCCACATTTGCTTCTCTATAAAAATGTAGAAATTCAATAAATTGGAAAAAATTCTCGAGTCCTTTGCCCACCACACCTCTTCACTTACATAGTATTGATATATAGAATATGTAGAAAAATTTAGTAAGTAAAACAAGAAATTAAACTTACCTAAATTGAAAAAAATCCTTCAGTTGTTTGGCCACCTAACCTCTTCACATACATAATTTTTGTTTTTCTGACCTATTTCCAGATTCTACTCTTGGTAAAGTTTTGTATGGTATAGATTGTATCCTGCACTATTGCAGTTTGTCTTCTTATCGAGCTAAATATATTATCTCTCTATCTTTGTGTTTGTATTGGGACTCAATAATTATAATACAATCATGCTTTTTTCATACTAAAAAATAAAATAAATAAATAAATAAAAATGGTATTTATATATCGAATATGTATGAGTATTTTAGTAAATAAAACAAGAAGTTGAACTTGGCAAAATTGTGGGTACTCAAGCCTGAAACAATGAATATTTGATAGGTATGGTGCAAACATCAAATCATTACCCCTACACACACCATATCCTAACATGCAGAGAGTCATTGATTTCAAAATCCGTTAAGCCCTTCGTGATTTTCCATAAATAAAATGTGTGAAAATATTATATTGATTAATATAATATAGACTAATACAAAAATATCATAGACATTAACTTAAAAAATTAAATATGCTATAACTTATTTAAATTTATTTTTCATTATAATTTAACTTACTTTATTTTTATATTCAATATTGAAGGATGATTTTGGACTATATCAAAAGTTCAAAAGGCATGGAGTTAAAAGAATTAAATCAATAATAACTAAATATTATTTTGAAAGATTTGGTGAGCATTTATGATCGAGGTGGATATTGGTGGCCACTAGTCTATTCCACTGGGACCTTCTACACTGTGTCTTTCAATTTTTTAGTTTCCTTAATTGTAGCACAATTTACTATTTTTGGCAGCTTTTTGGGTCGTGAACTTTTGGAGCCGTTTTGAGGCCCTAAACGACGTTTTAAGGGAAAATAGAGAGACCAAAATTGTCCCAAACTAGCCTATCAATTTCTTATCAACCTTCTCTTCGAGATCTTCGAAATGAGGTATTATGATAGCCAAACGAAGATCATATGTCAAAGTTATACCCTGGGATGTTAATGTACTAATTTACCCAAACGGGGCCCACTGTTTTGGCGCTTCATCTACCAGAGTTAGGTTTTCAGATGTTTAGGGTTTTCTGTTGTTTCTCAATAATAAATAGGCCTTTGAGTCTCATTGTAACACAATTCAGAGGCATCTAGCCACCACATCTCTTCTCAGAGATAAGCTACCATCACCCAACCTAGTCTTAATCCCATTTTGTTTGTAAGCATATTTCAGTATTTGATATTAATGAAATGAAGTGTTATTTCTACTACATCTTTGTACTTAGGGTTATATCTGTAATTTGTTGTGTTCCTATTAAAATTCGAATTAGTGCTATGAGAGCAGTCTGCTCTTTCTCTGTTTTTCTTTGCATGTTCCCAACAAAGTTGGGATATAAGGAGTTGGGGGTCAATCTAGTTGAACCTTTGGAAGATCAGCCTTGCAAATCCTAACAGCCTCCCATGGCAAAAGAGAAGAAAGATGAAGGGGCAGGAGATCCTTTCAAAATGTTGCTCGAGGAAGCCCTTGAGCGACAAAGGGACACAGTGAGGGATAACTTTGCCCAAATCCTTCGACGATTACCCAAAAGCAATGCATATTCATCCAATAGCCACACTAGAGGTGCCACTCCTTTTAAGGTACAAGTTAACTTCGATATTCCCATATTTGAAGGCTTGATAGATGCAGACACCTTAGATAAATGATTAAATATGTTGGAATGATATTTTTCAGTTCATGACTTTTCCAATCGGGAAAAGATTACTTTTGTAATTCTCAAATATGCCCCACACGTCAAGGACTGGTGGGAAACCTACTGTGAATAAAAGGAAGAGAGTGAACCCTTGTTGTTCTCAACCACACCCACATGGGATTCTTTCTGAGATGCCATCAAGGAACACTATTACCCTATCAAGAGCTATGAAGATAAATACATACAGTGGACCACGCTATAGTAGGGAAGGGACTAAGGTGTGTCAGATTTCACAAATATTTTCCATACCCTTTGCACGAAGCTGGGTATAAAGGATACTGAGTGACATTTGGTGCTCAAAGTACCGCAGTTGTCCTTGCTTGGCACTACGTACTGGTACACTGTCAAGATTGAGCAAAAGTTTAAACAGAAGAAGCGGGACTTTGGATCCATGAATCCAAAGCAAGAAAAAGGTGCCCCAAAACCACAAAAAAAAGGACCAAGCAAAGGCAAGGCTACCTAGGACATCCCTCCAAAGCCACAAGCAAAGAACAACACCATGAAGATAAAGAAGGATATGGGAAAATGGTGTGAGCTCCATTCACAATACAAGTGAGTGTTGGGCCAGGTAGTCACTGGTGGCTGAGCTGAAGGCTTCTGAATCATGCACATGTTTAGACTTTGAATCAAAACCTAATAAGGGAACTAACAAATGGAAGTAGATCATTGATGCGGAGCCCAATGCCATTGTGGCCACTGCCAAGATCCACAAGATTAAGTGCAAAGATCCAGAGGAGGGAGAACTCTTCTTCGACTCGCAGATGTGGGTGAAGGGTTCTTCGCTACAGTTAATTGTCAAAAGTGGGATCCAAAATAACCTCGTTTCAGTAGAGGTCATGGAGAAGTTGGGCCTAAAGACTACAACACATCCACAATGATATAGCATCGAGTGGCTTCACCAAGGATGGGATCTTCACATTAGCCAGCAATGTCTCCTTCCCTACAACATCAAGCCCTTCATGGATGAGGTACTCTGTGATGTTTCTCTTCCTTAAGTTTGTGATGTATTGTTAGGAAAACCATATTTGTGTAAGTGACATGTTGTATATGAGTCTAGGACTCTTTCTGTGATTATTACCTTGGACAAAGAGTTGTACAAGATACCAAAGGTAGCCTCGCCTACCACCATCTTTTTGATCACTGCAGAGCAATGCAATCAGATCATTTCCTAGACCAAGAAATTTGTTTTCCTTATGATTCACTCTCGGGGCAAGAAAAAGGTTGTGGGCACAACTTCCAGGGAGGTGTCCTCTGAACAGCAGTAGTAGATGAACAAGGTTGTGGAGGAGTACAAGGATATTTTTGCCTCACCTACAAGGGTACCTCTACACTGTCAGGTCAAGCACTCCATCGATTGGACCCTGGGTGTTCCCATTCCCAATGGGCCAATCTACTGGTGCTTTTTTCTGGAGAATGATTAGATCAAGAGGCAGATTTAAGAACTATTGTAGAAAGTTCACATGAGGTCAATCTCATCACCCTTTGGGAGTTCGATTGTATTGGTACAAAAGAAAGATCGGATCTAGAGACTCTGTATTGACTACTAAGCATTGAACAAGATCACTCTCCAAAATAGGTACCCATTCCCGCGGATTGATGACCTTCTTGACTAGTTCAAGGGGGCCAAATATTTCAACAAGATTGACTTGAATTCAGGTTATCACTAGGTGCCTATCGATCCCTCTCATGAGTAAAGACCGCCTTGAAATCCAAGGAAGGTCTTTTCGAATAGTTGGCCATTTCGTTCATATTGACGAATGCCCATGAAACCACCATATTCGACAGGGCATTCAAACCCTGCGACAACACAAGATGTGTTCTAACTTGGAGAAATTCACCTTTAGCATGACCCTGGTTCAATATCTAGGGTACATAATTGATGAGCAAGGTGTACATGTGAACCCATCTAGGATACAATTCATTCGGGATTGGCCAGCACCAACCACTCTAATAGAGCTCTGCAGTTTTTTGGGTATTGCCAAATTCTACTGTAGGTTCATGTTGGGGTTCTCTCATATCACTTGGCCTTTAAGTAAAGTCACCAAAGGCGGAGCAAAAGAAAAAAAAAATTGGTCTAAAACCCAACAGTAAGCGCTCTCTGAGTTGAAGAATCGCCTCTATTCTACACTAGTGTTCACATTACCAGACTTGCAACAACCATTTGAGGTTGAGAGAAATGCCTCTGACTATGCTATTGGTGCAGTTCTTACTCAGCATGGACATCTGGTGGCTTACCACAATGAGACACTTTCAGATACAATTCGAAAGTACCCCACTTACAACAAATAAATGTATTCCATTGTTTAGGCATACCACCAATGGAAGCATTACATTCTGGGGAAGGAAATAGTCATCCACATAGACCACCAGCCTCTACAGTTCATACATACACAAGGGAATTTACAGAATGATCACCATCAAAAATGGTCCACCTAACTGTAACAGTTCGATTTTAACATTAAGTATAAGAAGGGTAGCACCAATAATGTTGTTCATTGCCTCAGCCAACCACCAGCCATGGCGTTGATCGTAGTGCTCAACTCCTGCAGGCACGAGACTTCGGGGTGGTTGCATCTTTACAAGAGTAATCCAGAATCCAACAGCACATACCAAATATTCCTGGAAGGGAAGCAAGTTCAAAGTTTTCACTTTCACAATGCATTGTTATGCCACCTGGGACACATCTATGTTCCTTCAAGTGACCGTGCCAAAATAATTTGGGAGGCACAGTATAGTTGGGTTGTAGGACATTTTGCAGTAGAGAAAATAGCGGTGGTATTGTAGAAGTATTTTTACTAGCCAAAACTTTGTCAGGATGTTGGGAAGTACATTAGATCCTGGACCATCTACACCATTACCAAACCAACCATAAAGAAGAAAGGCCTGTATACTCCTCTACCTACTCCTAGCCGTCCTTGGAAATTTGTCTCCATGGATTACATGTCGGGCCTTACTTCTACTAAGCATGGGAACAATTGTGTTTACATAGTCACCGACAGATTCTTTAAGATGGCCATCATGGCGGCCTGCAAGAAGAGTATCATAGCAGAGGCCACTACTAAGCTCTTCTTTGAGCAAGTGTGGGTACACTTTGGGATCACACGGTCCATTGTCTCAGATTGGGATAGTAGATTCTTGAGTGCATTTTGGTCAAGTCTCTATTCGATGATTGATACAAAACTTACTAAGTCCACGGATTTCCATCCCCAAACTAATGGCCAAATAGAGGTTTTCAATAGGATGATAGTACACATTCTACGTATGTACAACTTGAAGCATCCATGCACATGGGATGAAAGCCTCCCCTATGTCAAGTATAGCTACAACAAAGCTCTCCACATCTCAACGGGCCACAACCTCTTTTACGTAGGGCTGCAATTTCATCCATTGTGTCCCATTGATGTGGCCATACCATTTGCAGCTACTCATGTAAATTTGACTCATGTCCAGTCCGAGGTAGACAAGGCTAACAACTTCATTGAGTGCATCCAATACATCTACTAGCAGGTCCATGATATATTGGATAGAGCCAATTCTAATTATAAGCAGCACCATGATCAACACTAGGTCTCATACAAGTTCCAGGTGGTCGAAAAAGTTTTGCTATATTTGCAGAAGGAGTGTCTCGCTGGACCACATTGCGCACTCTGATATGGGCCATACACCATCACCAAGGTTGTGGGGAATAATGCCTTCAAGCTAGCCTTCCACTGTTCCTTGGTATGCACCCAATGTTCAATGTAGACCGCCTTCGGCCATACTTTCCACCATTGTTGGACACATATGTTGTTGCAAAATAGCTAACACCAACAGAGCTAAACCCAAACTGCATTGGATAGGCCACTACTCATCGAATCATGGACACACATATCAAGAAAACTTGCCAATAAAAGATCCAACTATCTCGGGTTGTCAAAGCTAGCCAACTCTTTCGCCAAGACAAATAGCTTACCAGGGACCAAGTTCAGCAAAAGTTTCCCCATCTCATGTAGGCACTCAACATAATGGGGACCATTTCTTTCTGAGGGGGGAGGAATGATCCAGGTGGATATTGATGGTCACCTTCATATTCCACATAGACCCCCAACATTGTCTCTTTTAGTTTTTCAATTTCCTTTATTGTAGCACAATTTACTATTTTTGGCAGTTTTTCGGGTTGTGAACTTCCAAAGCTAGTTTGAGGCCCTAAATGACATTTTTAGGGAAAAACAGAGGGATTTAATGACCCAAATTGGCTTGCTCATACACTCTTGGCCTTCTCTTCAAGAACGAGATATTATGATAGCCAAATAGATATCGTATGCCAAACTTTTCACCCCGTGAAGTTGATGTACCAATTTACCCAAACGAGCCCCACATTTTTTGCATTTTATCTCCTAGGGTTAGGGTTTTGGATGTTTAGGGTCTTCCATTGTTTCTCAACAATAAATAGGCCTTTGAGCCTCATTGTAACATAGTTCAGAGGCATGTAGCCATTACACCTCTTCTCAGAGATAAGCTACCATCGCCCAAGATACTCTTATCTCATTCTATTTGTAAGCATATTTCAATATTTGAAATTAATTAAATGAAGTGTTATTTCTACTACATCTTTGGATTTATAGCTATATCTATAATTTGTTTCATTCATGTTTAAATCTGGATCAATTTAAAATAGAAAATTAAGATTATGGATGTAAATATTAAAAAAAATGAACTTTAACTTGATATGAGCATGGAATACTAGAATGGGGAATTCTTTTTGGAGCTCTCATTATCATATAGAATGCAAAATGTTGCTCTCATTTTTATTATGCAGTTACAAGAACAATGTAAAAATGAGCACAAGATAAACAACAAGTTATTTTGCATTTCAAAAACATCAAATTATTAATGAAATTTCATAGTCTTTTTTCTTTACTAAATAATTTCATGTAGTCTTTTTGTTTAGTATCATGATTTCATGCTCTGGAATTATTTTTCCCAGCAAGGTGAGCAATTTCATTAGGAAATAATGTCAAATGAGTCTATTTTGTAGAATCAGTAACCAAGTATCCATGACAAGTATCTAATCCAAGTAGACTAGTGGGGTATTATCCCATCCGAGGATCCCATGAGCTCAACCAAGTAGCCAATTCGAGCAGCTGAGTATCC
>APFE030127322.1:659-26752 GCA_000404065.3 Pinus taeda | reverse complement strand
CAGCGCATGAGCCCAACTGAGTGTCCCATCTCCTCCCATAAGCCCAAGTCGATTCCCCATAACAACTAGAATTTAACCTAGTCTATAGTGAGCTACTAGCTGCTTTCTCTCCCATCTTCTTCCAAGTAGAAATGTTGGGAAATTCACCACTCTAATCTTCAGAAGGAAATCTCATAGTCCTACTAGTTTTTCTTCACTTCCCCTTGTGCCAGCGACTCACCCACTTAGGTCACAAAATATTTTGTGTACGACTATAACTCCACAATGAAAAAATATTTGGTCTTCCTTATTTGTTGCTCTAGTACCTGATCATCCATGTCTGCATTAATATTCTTTGCATCTTCTTTAGTGGATTGAATAAATTTAAGGGTGTTAGGGATAGGGTATTTTTAAATATTTGAACAGCTATTTTACGGTCCACCTCTACCCTAGTTTTCAAAATAACAACCTTTCCTTTATACGAAGCACATTGTCACACCCCTAAAGAACCTACATTGTTAAATGTACTCTACGGATTGCTATGAATATAGAATTAGAATCTCACCACTTGATGGTCTTCCCATCTTGATTCTATAGACTTGTGTTATGCAACCAAATCACAAATACAAGAGGAAATAGATGAACAATTTCAAAATTAGCCTCTTTGAGGAGGAAACCTCCTTTACATCACACAAATAAAAAATTCATGCATGATTCAAATGAAAAAACCTCCTTTCTATATATAGGGGTCTAAGGGGTCACAATATAATTAGATATGACCTAAAAACAATAATGTAAGGGCATAACAATAACAATAGTGGGCTTCTATGAAGCCCAATAATAACAATATGGGTACTACATTGGCACAATAATAACAATAAGGGGCTACACTAACAATAAAAATTAGGGGATACACTAGTATTATAGGGACCTAATAAGCCCTTCTCCTTCAAAAGAAAATTTTCCTCAATACTTGAGTAGTTCTGGATGCTCTTGTATAAAATTATCATCCTCCCATGTTGAATATTCAATGGGTAACTTATTCCACTTGATGAGACACTCTGAAATCAATCGATTTTGTAGTTGTTGAGTTCTTGTTTTTGTGACTGCTTTAGGTTCCAATATGATTTTTCCCTACTCGTCATGTTTTGGAAAAATTGTTTAAAGTGGGAGCTTATCACCTATAACCAACTTTAATCATGAAACATGGAAAATTGGGTGCACTTGCTAAGATGGAGGAAGATCCAATTTGTATGCCATTATACTAGTTTTTTACAACACCATGTAAGGACTGTAATACTTTAGTGATAATTTATTATCCTTATTAGCTTGCTTGAGGGACATTTGTTTGTATGGTTGCAGCTGTAAGAATACCTAGTTGCCTACATCAAAACTTCTTTCGTTGCGACATTGAGTTACCTATTGTTTCATTCTATTCTATACCAAAGTGACGTTATCCTTTAAGAGTTGGAACTTGTTGTTGATGCTTGATGTGATCTTCCGCTGCTTGAACCTTAGAATTTTCTCTTAAATATGATGTGATAGACGGTGGATGATATCCATAAAGGGCCATAAATGAGGTCATTTTTTCTGCAGTATGGAAGGAACTGTTATACCACCATTCTTCCAGAGGTAACCACTCTACCCATTGTGTTTGTTTATCAAATACAAAGAAACAAAGGCATCCTTCCAAACATTTCTTCACTATCTCAGTTTTCCCATTAGATTGAGGATGATAAGATGAGCTATGAGATAATTGAGTATCCAGACAAGAAAATAATTTCGTCCAAAAATTTCTAGTAAAAATGGGATCTTTTTTCGCTTACAATAATATTTGGGTTTCCATGTAGCTTTTGAGTTGTTTCCATAAAGGTAGTAGCAACTATATTGGCTTTAAATGGATTAGATAATACACAAAAGTATGGATACTTGGTAAGTCTATCAACTACCACCATGATGACACTCTTTCCTTTAGACTTGGGTAAACCTCTGATAAAATTCATTAAAGCCTCCTCCCAATGTTGACCTCGAATGGATAAAGGTTGTAACATACATGGAGTCTTAATTGTCTCAACTTTATTTGTTGGAAAACCAAACATTCTACCACAAAATTTTGAATATCAGATTTAAGGCCATCTCAAAAACAATTCTTCTTAACCCCATGATAAGTTTTTACAAATCCTGAGTTCCATCATACCAGAGAGGTGTGCAATTCTAGAAGAATATTGTGTTTGATTTAGGAATTCTTAGAAAGGTATAAGTGATATTTATACCACAATGACTCATTTTTCAAACTAAATGTATTAGATGTATTTGGATCTTTCTGCAACTTTTGAATGAGATCCCACACTTATTCATCATTTTTCCATTGATCCCTTACTTCGGCTATCCAATTTGTTTGGATGATAGAAATGACACAAAGAAATGCTTTCACATCCTCATCCATTCGTGAGAGTGCATCTGCAAAACATTTTTCTTCCTTTTTTTGTAGATGATTTCAATGTCATAACCCAACATATTTGAGATCCATTTTTGTTGGTATTCAGAAGATAATATTTTTTCTAAAAAATATTTAAGACTATCATGATCCGTTTTTACCTTAAAGTGTCTTCCTATTAGGTAAGGTCACCATTTCTTAAGTGCATGTAGTATTGCCGACATTTCCTTCTCATAAATAGCTTTGTGTAAATACTTACGTTTGATTAGATGAATTTAAAAAACAAGGGGTCTTCCTTCTTCCATTAAAAAAACACCAATTCCATTTCCTGAGGCATAACATTCCACAATAAATGTTTTGTGAAATCTAGCGTAGCTAAGACTCGCGCTTCACACATTGCCTCTTTGAGATGTTCAAAAGAATTAGTTGTTTCTGGAGACCAAGAAAATGCATCTTTATTTAGTAATTTTGTTAGAGTTGCAACTATTCTCCCATAATTCTTAACAAACTTGCGATAATATGCTATCAACCCAATAAATCCTTGCAGATGCTTTATGGATGTGGGAATTTTACATTCCTTAATGGACTTAATTTTGTTAGGGTCTACCTTAACACCGTCATGGGATACAATATGTCCCAGATATTCCACCTCCTGTACTTCAAAGACACATTTGGAGGTTTTTTCATATAATCGCTTCTCCTCCATTAGTTTGAGCACCTCTTCAACATGTCGAACATGATCCTTCGCAGACTTGTTGTAGATTAGTATATCATCAATATGTCCTTCTATATTGAGAGTTTGAGGAGTGGTAATTCCCGCTAATTCATTACAAGATATTTTCAGATTCATTTCTTCTCTCTCTAGAGTTGGTTCCTAGTGTATATCCTCCTCTTTTGATGTTTCTTATTCCTTTTCTTCCTCCGCTTCATAATCTATGTAGAATAATTTATTATCAACATACTTATGACCTTTAGTGTATTTTCTATCACAAATTTAACAAAGCCCCTTTGATCATTTTTCCTCCAATTGTTTCATTTTCAATCTTGTAGGTTGTGGAAGACTAGAAGAAACAGCACCTCCATCTTTATAGTTGTCATTGGTAGACTTCCTTGTTGCCATAATTTTGCTTTTAATGTTTCTTGCCACCCTGAATGCCTTCT
Organism: Pinus taeda; assembly: GCA_000404065.3. Classification (NCBI taxonomy): domain Eukaryota; kingdom Viridiplantae; phylum Streptophyta; class Pinopsida; order Pinales; family Pinaceae; genus Pinus; species Pinus taeda. The sequence goes on along the minus strand of APFE030127322.1, from coordinate 23,175 downwards.
CCAATGAATCAGGTTCCCAAAAGTGAACCTCTTGTTGGATGTTATATTTTAAATTCCATATCAATACATCAATCCTATGCTCCTCTGGAATATGGGTTACCCTAATATTCAATTTTTCGATGTCTTCAATGTAATTCACCATTGAACCCTTTTGTTTGAGATTTATCAATTGGCTAAAGAAGGTTTTGCTCTCTGTATCTTCAAAATGTGCCATCATTTCCTCTATAGACCACCTAAAAAGTGGTTTATGAGAACAAACCATATATATCATATAAATTGATTGGGTTCTAAATATAATTATGCAATACATACTGTTTGTGAGGGTTGCACATCATGTAGATGAAAATATTGCTCCATTTGTAGTATCCAAGTTACCATATCCTTACCATCGAACTTCCTCATATCTATATTTGGAATATGGTGTTTCTTAAGCCCCACATTGGAGTCTCTAAAATCCTAAATCATATTCCTTTTTTCTTCATCACGATTTTCATAGATTACCTTGTCACCATTGCGACGCCTTTCTTCTAGCAACTTTGCCAAACCTTCCTTCAACCCCTCCATCTTGAAATTCATCATTTCCTCCATTTCTGATTTTAAACCATAATTCAAAACTCCCATGTCCCTTTTATGCCATCTATCTTAACATTCATCATGGCTTCCAATGCATTTTTTGTTACTTTTTGTGAGAGGGAAATTTGTTGCTCTTGGTCTCACAATTTTGATATATCAGGGTACATTTCTTCCTCATCTTCATGTGTCATAGTAGATATTGCGGGTTTGTTATTAGGTGTTTCCATTTCCTTTCTTTAGGGAATCAATTAATGATAATTATTCTTCATTATTCCCTTTGAATCACTTCAAACTAATTTTTCAAACAAAACTTATGTAAATTTTAAAAACTACACACTTATTTTTTCTGCTTTGTAGGATCTCGATATTGAATCTATTGCAATTCTGTAATTCTTGATCTCCAAGGTCTGAAATTTCATCTTGTGGTATCCCTATGATTCCTCTTTCCAACCTCATAAGTCTGATTGAGATTGGATTTTCCAAGAAATCATTATACCCAATCTCCCATGATGCGCTAATTATAGACTCATTCTGTAAAGTGAAGTTGTACAAAGTGTCACATGTCATTGTTTTGACCTTCAGCCCTTGAAATATTACACAGCAAATTAAATTTCGTCCTCTTTCTATAACGTTTTATGAAATTTGAATCTAATGCTCACAGAGAAAGTTATGACGATTTTACCAAGGTCAATTGTTTAATATGGAATTCAGGAGCCTGCAAGAACCATAATTTCCTTGCATCATATCTCTGAAAATATGCAAATGAATATCTGAAATTTGTACACGACATTCCCCATGATTTTTTCTCCACTAGGTTTTAATTTTAGCTTCTGAAGCTTGGTAAAAAACAACTTATAGAAAAAATACCACGATGACCTGTTTGCAGCAGCGAAACCCTAGAATCCAAACCTTTGATACCAAATGATATGCAACCAACTCATAAAGACAAGATGAAATAGATCAATTAATTCAAAATTAGCCTCTTATATTGGAAAACCTCCTTTACATTACACAAGGGAAAAATTCTTGGATTATTCAAATTGCAAAACCTCCTTTATATACATAGGAGTTTAAGGGGTCACAATATAATCAAAATTGACATAACAATAATAATGTAAGGGCACAACAATAACAATATTGTGTTTCTATTAGGCCCAATAATAACAATATGGGTACTAAGTGGACACAAAAATAACAATAAGGGGCTACACTGACAATAACAATTAGGGAATACACTATTATTATAGGAACCTAACAACTTGAAATATGCCTTTTTATCTTTTCTTCAATATTTTCTTAGCAAGACACCTTTTATACATAAACAATTTTCCAAATTTATCTCTAATAATACACCATTGTGGAAAAACGCAATTTATGTGGCAAATCTTGAGCTTAACACACCAAATTAATCAAGAATGGAAACAACCTTTTATGATGATCATCCCCATGGATTTTATGTCAAAGTAAAAACTATGACAAACCACAAACTCATCCTCCGCTTGGTCAATCCTAAAATTTTGACTCAAAATAGAAATCCACATATTTCAAACCAACCCTCCATCCCAAAATTTCAGTTCTCCTACGATCACAAAAATTCATTTCACTCTATGGTCTTTGAAATTAAACTTGCACAATGATCCTTGGAATTAATCTTGCACAACAATCCTTGAAATTTTGATCAATTGATTACGGAATAATTCTCAACTAAATAGACCTATGACACTTGGTTAACCGAGCGAGGATGCCAAATTTCCCTGGCCTCCACACACTTACTGGAGATGAGAAAGTTGTGGCTTTCTCCTTGCACTATATCTATTCATATAAACAATGACCATACACACCTTTAATCAAATGATCCATGGTACCATCTCTTTGATGTGTCTTGTTCATCATTTGTTCCATCTATCTATAAATAACATCCTCCATGCACCCACTCCAATATTCATATTGGTTGCATAGAACAAGTCAAAATACCCATTTTCCTCATGTACCCACTTCCATTTATGATGTCACCCTAGACAATGCTTACATCACACTTGCTCCAGCTCTAGTTGATGTTCTTTGTTTTGTCGCACCTATTTTTCTATAAAATTCACCTGAAATTATGCTTTCATGAGCACAGAATGGGGAAACACCAAATTTTGTTTCATTCATTATGTGTAACATAATTTTAGATCGACAAAATTTTTCACATTCTCATACATTTTTTCCACATATTGATGGTGATGGACCTTGCTATTACAATAAGAACTTTGCAACTCCTAAGGTGATTGACTTTAATTATCAACTTGGGGTTTGTACAAGCTTACGAGGTATCGGTACTATATGTATATTAGGGAAAATTATACTTATGCTATTATGATGCAGTGAAGAGAAGTAAGATACATGAAGACCACTTGCTACACGAAATCCTTGAAAATTTCAATAAATGACAAACAAAAATACTCTAACTTACAGGAAAGGAAATGACTGAAATAAAGCCTATCCTATTTTATAAAATCAAATGACATAAAGGAAACCCTAATAGGATCGTGGGGAAGTAAATCATAGAATGAAACAATAATCTAGTTGGCAGAAAAGTAAATACAAGATGAAACTCTAATATGATTTGCACAAAAAAAATCTATGGTAATGTAGGAAAGGAAATGGCTGAAGTGAACCATATTCTACTTGCAAGAAAATACTCCAAAGCTGTTGAAGGTAAATTAGTCCTACTTTATGGTTCATAAAAGCAACAACGTAACCTAATTGCAAGAAGGAAACTACAACTATGAAGGGAAATTACTAAGTGGTCTCTAATCCTATAAATATTATCTTCTAGGTCTAAATAATGTTGATGAGAGATGGACGACATATTTATGTTACAATTCTAGAGGTGAAATGAAGCAATCTATATATTTTTACGTGATGCCTTGTTTTGTTTCAGGAAAAATTTGAGAGAAATTTTATGAAGTCTATGAGTGGTTTGAAGGGATAAAAACATAGTTGAAAGTTTTAGAATGCCAAACAGATGTTACCAAGTTCAGGATCACTCAATGAGCCAATTTATGTTCGGAAGAAATAAGACTAGAAGCTTCATGCAATGTGGTTACATAGTTTTCAGGATGTGGATAGTTTGCAGAGACTAAGATTAGTGAAGGAAAAAGTGATGAGGTTAATGTATGAAAATGATGTTAATTCAATCTTTGAAAAAATATATTCCATCCGCAAGAAAATTGCATGACCAAATGATAAAAGAAATATCTATAAGGAACTATCAAACTATTGATTACAAAAATTAAATTAACAATGGAAAGGATGAGTTAAATTTATAATGGAATGTTCTACCATTACATAAAGAAAATTATTTTTGTTCTTACCATAACAAGGTACATAATCGAACTTTAATAAGGAGATCACTTATAAACAAGAAAAGGGCAATGCTTTCTCATGAATAAGACTTGCAAAAAATCAAAACTATACTAAACATATGTAAAGGAAGTGTACAAAGGAAGGGGGTTGAGCACTTGGGTTGTGCCTTAACCGAAGGAGACATAGATCCCTTAAAAAAATAAGGCTGAGAACAATTAAAAGGTTTCGTTAACCTTTGAAAATGTTCATAAATGAAACATAATAACTGAAATTATAGGAAGGAGTCTCTTTCTCTAATAATCACTAACTTTCACCTAGATTTGGAATCCCTACTCAGCTATTAGCCTCCCTTATTTATATAGAAAGTGGTTTAGGAGAATCCTTCTTGAAGGGAGGATTACTTCCCTTCAAAAATCCTAAATATGTGGATTAGTTCCCTTAGTGTTCTCACATCCACATGCAAGTAGTAACTGATCATGAGACATCCAAGTTGTGATTAGCCTGTACCAAGAAAAAGCCTCTAAGATCCTCTCCTTCTAGTTTCCTATATGACATACACAATAAATATTCAATATTTTGCGCATTTAATTTATTAGGTGACAAGATATAGAAAAATACCTCCAAACATTCCTAATAACACATTCTATCTTGAAAAATACATTATCAAATTCAAAAGGAAAGGTTTAGACATAGTAAAGGATGATCAGATGGGCTTAAAATTATACCTATTTGGGAGGCCCATCATACTCCCCTACTGATATTTTTTCTTATCCTTTAAACAACGATGAAATAGCAGAGTTTAGAGAGATAGATTCACATGTGAAAGAAAACTGAAGTCGAGGTCATTTATGCGACCTCCCCTCGACCTCACATCCTAAACAAAGATAGTCTGGTGGGCCCAAGCATCGCATATATACAAAACCAATTCATCTAGCTACACCTCATTCATTTCCTTGGTGGATTTCTTAACATCCCAAGCTATTTTAAAAGAGATGGTGTCTTCCAGGTGAAATCTTGAATTATCCTCAATTTTAGCCCATTCCATGATTTCACATGATCAATCCATATTCTCCTATAGGAGCAATAATTAAGTGGGACTGAACTTGATTCCAATCCACTAGACTCCCAACATCTAAAATATTCTTTTATATAGAGGTGTTCTAGATAATGCATTCCTTACCCTCTCTAATGGATGATATTACTTTATTCTCAAACTATGTGGCAAGTTATGCCACCTTATTTAGCATGCTTGCAATATTTCATCTCCCAGCAATATAAAGGTATATTCCGAATCAATAATTTTCTACTCTCATTTTTCTGTATAGACAACTACCATATCTGGATCCTCTATTATGATTCTCTCTTTAGCAGTGATAAGATGAGCGGTTGATATTTTTTCCTTGGCCCATAGAGGATATTCTATCTCTTTGGTCACAATTCTTTTGATTTTTTCTACCTTGGTCTCTTCATGGGTTAGTATGAGGCTAAAGCCATCAATTGCACATCACCTAGTTGATATTTTGGGTCAGAAAACATTAAATTATTCATATAAAATTATGACATATTAGCCTTATCTTCAATGCTACACTTAAGGAAAAAATAAATGTATTTCATGATGTCTTCAAAAGGAATCAAGCCTTGTTGGGACAACGTTTTAGTTTGAAACTGCCACTACCTGTCTTTGAGGAAAAGAGCGTATGTTTTTTATGGGTGTCTATAGTGTATGGATTACATGGACAAACTAGCCGTTGTGGCAATTTGTTCCCAATTTTCTTGTAGTTGGGATTTTAGCTTTTTATTATCCTTTTGTAGGTGGTGCCTCATATTTTCTTCCTTGAACCTGACGTTAGCCATATCCTCACCCATACTCTTTGTCTTCTCCTCCATAATACCAACATCTTCAACCCCTTTTGACTTGGAAATATCCATCCATCTACCAATTCTACCCCTCTCCTTCTTTAATTCAAATAATATTTAAATTTCAAAGTAAGATGGAAGTCTCATTGGGGGTCTAGTTCTTGTATGTCAGGATTTTGTTCCTATAACTCCAGAGTCCCTTCTTGTAGCTTCACATCCCCTTCTTGTAGCTTCACATTACATTCCTATTTCTTCCATGCTTCATAATGTATCTCTACAGGTATACCATGTAGCTTGGTGGATTGTCCTAGAAACATTATTCCCTTAGTATTTAGCCTTTTTTGGTTGTTTCCCTTAATTGTCTTGGAGGCTATTTCCACTTATTATTTCTTTTCCTTCTTGAATTTGTCCTCTTGATGGATAACTCATTCTTCAATAGTGATGGGAGTTGGAGAAGGTGGTTGAGGCTTCCCTTGTATTATCCTATTACTAATTCTCCTTTTGAAGTACATGTGGGCTTGCCTTAGCTAGCTTCCATTATGATCAGTTGGGGTAACTTAAGTTCCTAGAGTAGCAACAATTTCCTCTTCTATATTCCCCTATAGAGTGATTCATTTCTCTCCCATTTTCCTTTTATTTTGTGGCCCGAAGGATTTCCTAGTAGCTCCTTTTATATTCTATTCCTTTAATTATATCAAATCAAGCTTGGATAAGTCTTCCTTAGACACTTGTGTCTCGATTTTTTATTATTATTTGACTCAATATTCTCAAGTTTTTTGTGCAATGGAGGTTATTAAAACATAGGAAAAATGGACAATTTGTTTTATAATGTTGAGGAGAAATAAAAGTTCAAAATGTAGCCCAATACACTCTATTATTTCATCTTATTATTCTCATGACATAAATACACATTAATTCACTTAGCTCCCTTACTAAAATTAAAAATTGTGGCAAATATAGGGTATTACTCTAGGAATTGAGAGGGTTTTTCAAGTCCTTATATCAAATGTTAGTGAAGATAATTTGTACTTATCTCTTTCCTAGCAATTCTCCCCTATTCCTTGGGGTTGGATGGTAGTTGTGTCCAAAATTGAGCTTCTTGTAGCATCCTATGAAATTCCTATACCACTGGATTAAAAAACCTTGTAACTTCTTATGACAACATGGGAAGGAAATATCGCAAGTATGTAGTCCTCATGTACCACTAGTAGGCCATCCTTGGTCTTTAAAATATATTTTCCATGCAATATTAGATTCAAGGATTTCTCTTATGTAGTTTGAGGTGATTGACTAAACACGTTATGTGAGTTGGACCTCACCTACTACATCGAACATCACACATTATAATGAGTAGGCATGTTGGTTGAGTAGGATATGATTGGAGTTTACTACTAAAGGTTGTCAAGCATAATTTAACGAATTTGGCCCAGAAAACCTCTTCCTCCATAAATTGATAATGTTTTTTAAGCCAAGATGAGTTCATAAGAGACGTTTGGAGCATTGCACACCTTAAACATATGTAGTGTACTTTTGTATGTGATCCTTAAGTTGTTGATGTGACTACTATAGCTTTCCCTAATGGTCCTAACTTTTTTGGTGATGTAATATGGAAGCTTCAATGTTTCTTTCATTTCCTTTGGAGGTGTTTTGTAGCTTTTATTGTTGCTACAAATCTCTCTGGTCTAGATTGTAAAAGTTTTGTTGTAGATAACTTATTTTTTCTCATTGATAATGATTCAGGATCTTGTAGCAGCCTACAAGAAATGTTGTAGTTATTCATGATTGTCTTTTAAGCTTCCTAGAGCATGGATGCCTTCAAAGCTTCTTGGATTGATGATATAAATTTAGTTTTGTAGGGCTTATGTTAGCTACTACAGGACTATGTGTTTTCCTATAGCAACCACATAAGCTCTTTAGGATTGTAATTCCCACTAACTGTAGCCTTCAAGAATTCTAATAATTCAAGGTGACATTTCTTGTGGTGATTGGAGAGACTTACATAGTTGGTGATAGGTGAAAAAGAGGTGGAAGGTTGAATTTTTATGGTTGGTTATTGGAGAAGTTATGAGAAAATTGAATGTTGATTGAATGGGTAGGTGTTAGGGGCTTCCATATACTTCCTTTGTTGCCCGTTAATGGAAAACTTCAATTCCACACCTTCTTTATGTGCTCTACATCTTCATATAGCAACACATTAACTTTTTCGTAACATTTCATGACAATAATTGAAATAAATGAAAGGGACTTTGAAATGATGGAGGAAGCATGGAAAGAGTGAAAAAATGAGTGGGATGGATGCAGTGAAGCTAGTTTAAGTCCTTAAATGTTGGTTCTTAGACAACAGGGTGAATTTCTTGATTGCCTGCTAGAATTGTGTTGCACTTGCATAACTGTTAGAAAAAATGGACCAAAGGTGACTTTTTGTGTCTTCATTTTTATTTTTCTTCATTTTTATTTTTTCCTCTCTTTTTTTTATTCTTATTTTTTATTTTGACACCCACAAGCTACCTTGTTCAGGTTTATGACCTAACTAGGTCCACCTCAGGTGCCTCAAAGGAGGTTTGGGAATATTTTTATTTTCTTAATTCTTCTTCTTCATTTAGCCTCATTGGATGCCTTAGGGAGGTTTTTCAACCTATGCGTCTGCCTTGTTGGGAAAAATATTGAGAGCGGGGAGCTGAATCAATATTTCAATTTTTTTCTTTTTCAAACTGTATATGTGATTTTACAGAATCCAACCAGCGTATATCTGCGACTATAATGAATGAGACCAGCATATCGATAATAAACTTGTAAAATAGTTAATTCATTGTTTGGTGATCTTAAACCAATGCATCAAATCTTTATTAAACACTAGATAAATAGTAACCAGGTGCAACAATAAAAAAATAAACCATCACACATAAGAAACACACATGAACACCAAGATTTAAGGTGGAAACCCAATGCAGGAGAAAAACCAACTGTTGTTGTCATCTCTGTCTTCTTTTAATATAAATAAAATCTACTTACAGTCTTGTACTGGTGTGGACTCATACCAGTACGTTGGCACCCACCTGCAGAAGGCTACAACCTTCTCTCATTCTCCAGCTTCTACTGGATGGGAGCTACAACCCCCTAGCTCTTGTACTGGATAATATGTTTACCTGCACGTAGGTGTCTATCTACAAAAGGCTACAACCTTCACTCTTCCTCTAGGGACCACGTTTAATAAATTTTTAGACTCGCTACTCCTAGTACACAACACTGCAATATGAAGGCCACATTTCATCCAATTTTCATACTGGACCCATTAGTAACATTGAAGCTCAAAATCAATCACCACTACAATAACTCCATCTACCAACAATCAATCAATCTAAACAGTCAGATCATTGTCACCAAAACACAGAGATGAACCCAAAATGTTGCATAAACAACCAAAATCAACTCCAACCTCAAGCATCATATGTCGGAATGTATATGTTACTTAGAAGTGCAGAACCACCGTGTATACGCACCTTCACCAAGGGGAACCAGCATAGAGATCTATAGATAATAACTTATATCTTCGCAGTTATTATAGACTTCACATATACCCAGATCATGGCATATAAAGAATAAAATATGAATTAACAATAAGATATATACTATCGGATAATTCAATGGTAAGTCATTTCAGGACTCATGTTCATGATCCAATATTTTATCCAAGGGTGCACAAGATATTTCAGATCTATATCCTAACCATAGTCCTTACAACATAAAATATACTTCAGATAGAAGTATTCATGAAAAACCCTTTCACTTGCACATTTAGTCCTTTTATCTTCTCCTCCTTATATAGTTTTTGCCTTTCTCAATACCTCATACCAAAAAACACTTAGAACCTATGGTATTCTTAGACGGGATCAAATAACCATTATTCTTCTCAATATTTTGGGGTAATACCATGGTATGAACCCTTGGTATTCTTTAACTGTAATTTTCCATCCCATACACGCTTTCCCCTTGTGAAAATGCATGCATACGTATATGCTACTTCTGTTCTATGTACCTGCATGTATATGCAACTTTTATTAGGATAAACGACATATACTTCTTAAAACATTTTCTTTCTTCAATATCTGCAATATGATCTGTAATCCTTTGATGTTTCCTTTGAATGACCTATTGCACTATCACACATCACTAAATCATTTGTGAGTTTCCATCAAGGACAACACCTGTACCATAATGCCAACATGCCCGAGATGCCTCATGGAGGTTTTCATCTGCGATTTGTTTTTTTGCTTTTATTTTTTTTCTTCTTTTTCCTTCATTAAGGGATGAATGGATTGGGAGTCTTTATGCTCATATTGACATCCAATTCTCTATTCATTGAACTAGTAAATTCATCTCTTGAAATGGGTTTTCAAAAAAACTTCAATCTATAGTCGTTAACTAGAAGTGGTATATTTTCTTCATCAATTGTGTAATCTGAACTAAACCATTATCATGGCATTTCTCCACTAGGTAAGGACCCAACCATCTAGTCATGATTTTTACTTTCATGTCCCTGAACCTAAAATCTTATAAGAGGGCCCAATTACCGTCATGGAAGTTCCTAGTATTGATGTGATTACCATGCCAAACATTCCTATGTAATTGAACCACTTCATTATGCATAAGAGCCTACATCCTTAGTTCATCAAGATCATTCACCTGCAATAGTCTCTGTTCCTAATATTTTGTGATGTCCAAATGAAGTTGTGTTTCCATTCTCAATGTGTTGTATTCAAATTAAATGGACAATAGGGATTTATTTCCATAGACAAACTCAAATGGGGTGAATCTATTTGTGTTATTCCAAATAGTATTGTAGGCCCAAGTAGCCTCAACAAGCCTATCTTCCCAGTGCTTCTTGTAATGACAAACAACCTCAGTAAATATGGATTCTAGAACCCTATTCGTCACTTCTACTTGCCCATTTTTGCTGACGGTGATATGGAGTCGAATTCATATGTCTAATGTGATAATACCTCATTATCCCCTCAATCAAGTTGGAAGTTAATTGAGTTCCTTGGTCTATGTTTGGTTCCCTTGGGAAACCAAATTTGCAAATAATGTTCTCCCTTTTTTCTTTCTTTCTACCTTGATTTCCTTTACTTTATCCCACTTGGTTGGATAATATATAACAAAATATAGAAATATACATAAAAACAAAGGTGCAGTAGAAATAAAACTTCATTTCATTAATATCATAGAACTTAAATATGCTTACATACTGCAATAGAAATAAACGAGCTCGGGCAATGGTAGCTTATCTTTGAGAAGAGATGCAGTGGTTACATGCCTCTAAACTATGTTACAATGAGGCTCAAGGGACTTTTTATTATTGAACAACAAGGTAAAACCCTAAACAACCAAAACCCTAACCCTAAGAGATGGAACGACAAGCGTTTGTGGGCCCCATTGGGTTTAGTTTGGCAGCCAACTTCCTTAGGTTGTAACTTGGTCATATTATCTTTGTTTCATGTGTATGATACCTCGTTGGAAATATCTCTCCAATTACTGCAATATTTTCTACAAGCCCCTAGGAATGGGCCTATTGCGGACCTCAAAAAAATGTCATTTTGGGGGTCAAAGATGCTCCAGAAGTTCAGGACCCAAAAAACTGTTAAAAATAGGAAATGTTGCTATAAAAAAGGAAACGGATGAAACTGACTAGAGATCTAGGTGGAATGGATGGGTGACCACCAATATACACTTGGATCAATCATCCATCCATAGGAATCAATGGTCCCCATTGAGAGCAGAGCCTCTATGAGGTGAGGTAATTTATGTTGAACCTAATCCTTGGTGAACCACTTACTGTGGTGAAGGGGTTGTCCCACTTTTTAACTAGATATAGTTAGATCCTCTATTGGTGATTATTCTTGATCTACATGTCCATGAGCTAATCATTTTTGTTCTATTCAATACAATCTAAGTATAATTCCATTGGTGTGATTTTTTCTACAATGTCGGATGTATCCAACAATAGTGGAAAGTATGGCGAAAGGAAATCCACATTATTGGGTGCAGGTCAAGGAACCATGGAATTCTAAGCTTGAAGGAACTATCCCCTACATCCTTGGTGATGGTGTACAATACATATCAAAGTGGTAAAATCTTACAGTTGGGCCCAATTAATCGTTCCTTCTATAGATGTAGCCAAACTTTGTCGCCTACCTAGAACTTGTGTGGCACCCGATGCTGAACATGTCACTGCTTGTACTTAGCATTGGCTCTATCCAATATGTCATGGACCTACTGGAGGATGTGTTGAATGTGCTTGATGAAGTTTTTATCCATGTCTGCATCAGTATATACATAAGCCAAATTTGCTTTAGTAGTTGCTAATGGTATAGCCACATCAATGGGACATAGTGGCTAGAATCCCAATCCCACCTGAAAAGGGTTGTGGCTAGTTGAGCTAAGGAGAGCTCTATTATAGATGTGCTAGACATAGGGGAGGATTCCATCCCATGTATGTGGATGCTTCAAGTTGTACATGCACATAATGTGTATGATCATCCTATTGACGACCTCTATTTGACCATTAGTTTGGGGGTAGAAAGTAGTAGACTTAGTGAGCTTGCTATCTAGCATCAACTAGAGACCTAACCATATGTACTTAGGAACCTACTATTCTGATATCAGATAATTCATTGGGTGATCCCAAAGTGTACCTACACTCGTTCAAAGAAGATATTATCAATGGATTCTAATGTGATATTCGTTTTGCAGGTCGCCGAAATGGACATCCTAGAGAATCTGTTGATGAGCATGAAAACACAATCATTTCCATGAATAGTAGAAGGCAGGCCCAACATGTAATGCATGGATATGGATTCGCGGGGTCGAATAGGAGTAGCCAGAGGAGTATATAGGCCTTACTTCTTCATGGTTGGTTTGGAAATGGCACAGGTAATGTAGGATATGATGTACTTCCCAGCATCCCGTCAAAGGTTTGGCCAATAAAAATACTTTTGTAGTACTACCACTTTTATCTCTACCCTAAAATGTCAAGCAACCCAACTATAGTACGCCTCCAAAATAATATTGGCACACTCGCTTGAAGGAATACATAGGTGTCTCAGGTGTCATAATAGTGTATCCTGGAGATGAAAATTTAGAACTTGCTTGCCTTCCAAGAGCTTTTGGCATGTGTTGCTAAATTATGGATCGCTCTTGTCGAGATGCATCCACTTTGCAGTCTCATTCCCAGAAGAGTCGAGTACAGTGGTCAGCACCATGACTAGCAATCGGCTGAGGTAGTCTACAACGTTATTGGTGCTTACCTTCTTATAGTTAATTTTCAAATGGAACTATCCCAGGTATGTGGACCATTTATAATGGAAATCATTTTGCAACTTCCCTTGCGTCCATATGAACTGCAAGGGTTAGTGGTTTGAGTCGATTCCTTTTTCCTTCCCCATAATGTAATGCTTCCATTTCAGTAGGCATGCACAATGGGATACATTTCTTTTTCATAAGTCGGATAATTACAGAATGTGTCTAAAAGTATCTCACTGTGATATTCCATTGGATCCCCTTGGTAAGTAAGAACAACACTAATAGCATAGTCAGAGGCATATGTCCCGACCTCAAATGGTTGTTGCAGGTTTGGTAATGTGAGTACTGGTGTAGAGAAGAGGCAATGCTTCAACTAGGTAAATTCCTTTTGTTAGGATTCCGACCAAAAAAACTTTTCTTTCACTCCTCCTTGGGTGACTTGACTCAAATTTCAAGTGATACGATAGAACCCCAACACGAACCTATGATAGAAATTGGAAAGACTCACAAATTTGCATAGCTCTATTAGAGTGGTCGAGGCTAACCAATCCCAAATGACTTATATCTTGGTTGGGTCCACATGCATACCCTGATCATAAATGATGTACCCCATATATTGAACTTGGGCCATACCAAAAGTACATTTCTCCAAATTGGCACATAACTTGTGTTGTCACAGGTTTTGGAGGACCTGTCAAATATGGTGGAGGTGCTCTTCCCAAATCTGGTTGAAGATTTGAATGTCATCCAAATACGCCATTATGAATGAGTTAGTGAAGGGTTGTAATATGTCTTCCATCAACCTCATGAAGGTTGCAGGGGAATTCATCAACCTGAAAGGCATGACCAACCATTTTGAAAGGCCCTCCTTGGATTTGAAGGTACTATTCCATAGATCGGAGGATTCGATCAGTACCTGGTGATAACCAAACTTCAAGTCAACCCTGCTAACATATTTGACCCCCTTGCGTTGGTCCAGAAGGTCATCAATCTATGGCATTGGATTCCTATTCTGGAAAATGATATTGTTCAGTGCCTAATAGTTAATATCGAGTCTCCAGGTCCCTTCCTTCTTCTATACCAATATGATTGATCTCCCATAGGGTGATGAACTCGGCCTGATGTGACCTTTCTACAACAATTCCTATATTTGCCTCTTGATTTCATCATTTTCCAAAATAGAGCATCGATAGATCGGTCCATTGGGTAGCAACACACCCAATATCATATCAATGGAGTGCTTGACCTAACATTGTAGAGGTACCCTTATGGGTGAGGTTAATATGTCCCTATACTCCTCCACAACCTTTTCCATTTGCTATTTTCATGTGAAGGATCCCTATCTAGAGGTCGTGGCCACAATATTCTTCTTGCCCAGAGGGCGAATCATAAGGGAAAAAAAAACTTGTTCTGGCATTAGGGGAATTTTGAGGTTTAAAATAGGCCTTCTAAGAAAAATGTACAACCAAAATAAACCTTATAAGAACCAATAAGGTTCAAGATTATGATGTTCACCATGGGGGATGATTCACCATTTTTTCAATAAAAAAGTAAAAAGATTAAAAAGTAATAAAACTAATTTTTCAACTCGTATTTTCAACTTATATCCCTAATATTTTACTCAAAGTTTGAGTGGGAGTACTTTCTGGGTGAAAACATTAATTCCTAATCCAAGGAGTACCCATGTTTCACACTTCCGATGAACTTTTCTACATGAAAAATGAGAAATACATGAAAAAATGTGATCGCAATCATGTTTTTCATGTATTTCTCATTTTTTGTGTAGCAAGATCCATCAAAGTATGCAACATGGGTACTCCTTGGACGAGGAATAAAATTATGCATGCAATAAGTGTTGCCGCTTGAAATTTGATTAAGCAATAGGGAAATAAGTTGAAAATTCGTGTTGAAAAAAACAAATTATTTTTCCCCTCTAAAATTTCATGATGTAATCTAATATTATTTTATTATTTCCACTATTATTTTATAATTTCCTTAGGAGGCCCATTTTAGACCTCAAAAATCCCCTAATGGAAATGATCTTACTGCATTTCTTTGCAGTGAACAAAGAAATGGGAGTAGGCGGTGCTAAGTCTAGTATCTTGTGCAACTTATTGCCCAAATTAGTAATAGCAGTGGAAGGCCTAGACTCATACATAGCATTCCTCTTCCGCAAGTGTGGTTTTCCTAATAATACATCACAAAACTCAATAGGAGAAACATCACACAATACCTCATTTATGAAGGGCCTAATGTTGTAGGGAAGGTGGCACTATTGGTTGATGCAGAGATCTCGCCCTTGGTAAAGCCACCAAATGGTGTACAGATTCAAGCATGGTGTAGTTGGTAGGCCTAAGTGCTTCATAACCTCTACTGAAATGAGGTTCTTCAGAACATGCATCTGATGAAGAAGCCTTCAATTCGGTCATTAGTGACTACTTGGCTCGACACTTACTTGTGTTGTGAGTGGTGCTCTTGTGGAACTCACACCATTTCCTATGTCCTTCCTTGTCTTCATGGTGTTATTCCTTTCTTGTGGCTTCGATAGGTTGTCCTCAGTCACCTCGCCTTGGAATTATCCTTCATTCTGTTGCTTTGGGTACCTTCCCTTTTCTTCGAATTTACAAATCCAAAGTCTCGGTTCTTTTGTTTAAATTTCTGCTCAATCTTGACAGCATATCGATAGGTGGTGCCAAGTGAGGAGATGTCTAAGAACTCCATCTTGTCTTAGATGTACTTGTGTAGACATCCACAGTACTTGAGTACCAAATTCAACTCAAAATCCTTGATACCCAGCTTCATGTGAAGGGTATGGAAAACATTTGTGAATTGTGGCCCATCTTGGTCCCTTCCCTACTGTAGTGTGGTCCACTTTATGCATTTATCTTCATACTCTTGACACATTAGTATTGTTCCTTGATGGAATCTTGAAACAAATTCCAAGTGAGTGCGGCTGAAAATGATCAGGATTCCCTCCTGTCCTTTTTCTCACAGTAGGTTTCCCACAAATCGTTGACATGTCAGGGAATTTTGAGGAGTGAAAAAGTAATATTTTCCTGATTGGAAAGGTCATGAACTAAAAAATATCCTTCTAGCATATTTAACCATCTATCTATGGCATCTACATCTATCTAACCTTCAAATATAGGAATATCAAAGTTAACTTGTACCTTACAAGGACTGGCACCTCCCGAGTGGCTATTAGATGAAGATGTGTCACCTGTGGGTAGTTGTTGAAGGATCTTGGAAAGGTTATCCATTATCACATTCCTTTGTTGCTTGAGGGATTCCTTGAGAAATATTTTGAAAGGATCTCCTACCCCCTCATCTTTCTTTTCTTTTGCCATGAGAGGCCATCGGGGTTTGTGAGGCTGGTCTTGCAAAGGTTCAACCAGTTCGAGCCCTAACTCCTTATACCTTGACCTTGTTTGTTACATGCAAATAAAAACAGAGAAAGAGAAGATTGCTTTGATACCACTAATCCAAAATTATTTAGCAATGAAGACAAATATAGATATACACATAAACATAGAGATGCAACATCAATAAATTTTCATTTTATTAATAGCATAGAACTGAAATATGCTTACATATATAAATGGAAATAAACAAGCTCAGGTGATGGTACCTTATCTCTGAGA
Source organism: Pinus taeda (assembly GCA_000404065.3). Taxonomy (NCBI): domain Eukaryota; kingdom Viridiplantae; phylum Streptophyta; class Pinopsida; order Pinales; family Pinaceae; genus Pinus; species Pinus taeda. Next base: position 6,454 of record APFE030127322.1, on the reverse strand, counting down.
AGAGATGTGGCGGTTACATGCCTATGAAATGTGTTACAATGGGGCTTAAGAGTTTTTTTATTATTAAACGACAAGGTAAAACCATAAACAACCAAAACCCTAACCTTAGGAGATCAAACACCAAGAGTTTCTGGGCCCCATTGGGGTTAGTTGGGCATCCAACTTCCTAGGGTCGTAACTTGGTCATATTATCTCTATTTGACACATACGATACCTCATTGGAAATATCTCTCTAAGTACTACAATGTTTTCCATAGGCCCTTCCATATGATAGTGGGTCTTCTCGGAACCTCAAGAAAACATCCTTTAGGGGGTATAAATTGCTTCGAAAATTCAGGACCAGAGAAACTGCTAAAAATAGTAAATGTTGTTATAAACAAGGAAACTAATGAAACCAACTCGAGGTCTAAGTGGAATAGACGGGTGGTGACCAATATCCACCTAGAGCATAAACTATAAATATGATCATATGTAAAACAACCATCATTATGTACACTAGTGGCAAAACGATCAATTGAATGACAACTGTTAGAAAAAGAACCACGATCAAATGGGTTGATTAGGGCACGAGATTCTTAGTTAGGAGACATCAAATATATATAAGTTTGAATACATTTACAAATTCTTCAAACAAAAGAATCATCTTCCTCATATTTTGAATGTGGCACACCATCTACCTGTGACTCACTACAAGAATTAACATCATAATCATTAAAAAGGAATGCCAATATACAAATCACATGAAACTAGTTGAAATGCACTTGAGGGAAAAGAGGAACTTGATTCACCACATCACATAAACATCCATTGACTCGGAGGAGGATATATGGTGCCATGAAGAAAATGATCACTATCATAATATTCACAAGGATTAGGAGTTGATTACATTCAAAGGATTGTGACAAGTATGAATCTGTTAGCCAAAGATAATATTTATCATGATCAACTTCACATATTCACTCATTTATGAAAGGTATACATTCCAAGATTTATTTTTACATAATATATTTTCATGAACATGAACTAATTGAATATAACCTTCAATCCAAACGAAAATGACACCTTGAAAGTTGAAAGAGACATATTCAAAATAGCAAACATCTTGCAAAAAAATAATCATACGAGAAAATCCAGTTTTGACATAGCTCGAGGATCTTACCAGAGTCAAGATAACCTAACATAACCATCAATAGAAGTTGAAGTTCCTAGACTTCCTGATATGTTCTGGAACTTTCCAATATTGTAGAATGAGCTATAGAAGATTGGATCAGATCATGCATGGTGTATGGACAACTACCGTCAGTAATTTGAACAAGATAATTATTATCCAAATGGTAGCCATCTATGTCATTGATTTGATAATAATTTACATTTTCGATAAACATATTACGCAAGTCAAATGGTTCTTCTAATTGCACATCTAAAGATAGATAAATCAGACAAATCTCATGAGTAATCTGGATATAAGAATTTTCTTCATGAAAATTTGGAAATGATACTTGATAAGCTATTTACCTTCTTCTTCATCATGGATGACCTCACTCTCTTGTGTAAATCCAAAATCCAACTCATTAAATTATGAACATAAAGAGCATGGAGTATGTTCTTCACAAATTGATGCATTACAAAAAGTAGAACATGAGGGATAGTGAGGTGAAGTGGAAGTTTCCATAAGAATGTATTTTTGCACCAAACTAGATTTAAGGTCTAAATCTTCCAAAACAAAATCTTGTTGAGAAATCAAAATAACAAATGGTGCACTTGGGAAAGCATCCTCACGTACAATAATGGAGTTAGAATCAACAAAATTGATTTTGGCAAAGACTTTATATTGATTAGGAAAATCAATTTTATTTGATTCGTCATATAGATTAGATTCAAAAGCAACCAAGGATGGAGGAACATTACCTTAATATACACGATTTTAAAGAGAGAAAGATCAAAAGAATCCTCACTTTTCTGCTCCTCTACCTATGAAGAATGACTACCTTGCACCTGATCACTGTTTTGATTTGGAATAGGTTGATTAAGTAAATTATGGGGCAAGGGACGAAGATAATGAGATGATAGAGGATGGCAGGAATCCAAATTAAATTCAAGGATCAAGTTATGAGTGTTAATATAATCTTGAGAAAAAAAGGGATCATCCTTCACCTTAGGATCCATGAACCATTCCAAGGTTTCCTCCATTTGATATGAATCGTGGAAATTGGGATAAGGTTGAAAATATTGATTAGGAATTTTATTTCTATATTTTCCATCTTCAAAATTATCACAAGGAGGCACCCATGCTGGTACTGAAAAGGAGGAGGACAAGAAAAAAAGGAATAGTAGGTTTCTACTTTGGAATTAGAGGTGTCTCACAATTTACAAAAGATGGAGGAACACAAACATCAGGGGGTTAGATTCGTCATATAAAGAGTTTCAAACCAAACTTTCAAACTTCCTTTTAAGGAGACCCCAATCCAAATCTTCTCTAGGAAACTCATAACATAAGTGGAGGAATCGATTAGAAAAATTCTCAATTGATTCATTATGGCACATTCTTAGTTTATTCATTCTTGTGAAAATATCTCGATAATCATACCTACCAAAAGCTTGATGAAGCTCCTTGAGGAAATGATCAAAAGAATGAATAGAGGAAGATGGTAATGTGTGATACAATTGGCTAACACAACCTTTAAGAGTGGGGAAGAAAATCACACAAGAAATACTTTCATCATCGATTTCATAATATTCACATAATTTAAGAAAATAAACAATGTGTTTGACTATCGATGTTCCATCCTCACCGTCAAATTTCAATTTAGAGAAGTAACAAAGATGTAGGTTTTAACCCCGTACAGAAATTACCTACATACTAATTCTAAAACACAGAAAATAGACAATGTGAGAGCATAACACATAAAACACATATAAATAGATATTTTCCCCTGGATCCCAAAATTGGGACTACCAACTTTATTTTTCATTATGTTCCTTTTAATGTTACAATTCATATTTATACATGTCGAAGCATCCAATACCATGGACCGAAAATCCATCACATCCAAAACCATGGACCAAAAACCATAGGTAAGTCAACCTAGCCTAATATAGGGTCTAAAACAAATTTTTCTAGAGTGCTGCCCCAGACCCCCTAGAGGCGGGCTACCCGCCCCCCTCAAACCCCCTGGTTAGTCATGGAAAGAATATAGCAAACCCAACCTTCTCCCAATTATTGTTTTCTTTACAGAGGGGGGCATAGGAGAGCTTACTCATTTTTCCCACCCTGAAATGCCCATTATTTCTCTACACTAGGAGAACATCTTAGAGCTCACAATTTTTTTCAATGCATCTGCATTATTCTTCAAAGTGTCCACCTTTACCAGCAACAACTTTTTGTCTTCTATCAAATCCCTCACAAAGTGATACTAAACATCAATGTGCTTTGTCTTTCATTGATAAGCAGGGTTCTTTGCCAAGAAAATTGCACTTTGGCTGTCACAGTCTATCCTTATAGCTCTCTGTACTAACACCATACATGAACACAATCTCTCCAACTAAACTACTTCCTTGCTTGCATAAGTGGATTCCATGTATTCTGCCTCTGTAGTTGATAGTACCACTATAGATTGTTTCTTACTCATCCAACTGACTGCACCTCCAAATAGGTTAAACACATATCCACTTGTAGATCTTCTCTGATCCAAATCTCCAGTCCAGTCTACATCAAAAAATCCACGGATATCCAAAAATCTATGCAATCTTGGTCTTCCTTGGTAGCACAAACCATAATCACTAGTGCCACACAAATACATGAAAACTTGCTTCACTAATGTCCGATGCTCCTTCCTTGGTTTTGACATAAACCTGCTCAATAATCCCACTGCATGTGTAATGTCTAGTCTTGTACAGACCATTCCATACATTAGGCTACCGACTGCACTTGCAAATGGAACATGGGACATATCCTCCTCCTCTTCTTGTGTCTTGGGACACTGTTCAGCAGATAACTTTAAACCTACAAGAATAGGAACCTTCACCTACTTGCTATCTTGCATATTAAACCTTTGTAGTATTGTCTTCACATACTTCCTCTAGTTTAACCAGAGCTTCCTATTTTCCCAATCTCTTTTAATTTCCATGCCCAAAATATAGTTTGCAGCACCAAGATCTTTCATGTCAAATTTTGAGGACAATTGGGTCTTCAAATCCTAGATAATTTATTTGTCATTTCCAACTACCAACATATCATCCACATACAAGACCAGGTAAATAACACGGTCACTGTTATGAATCCAGCTAAAGAAAAGATAGAAAATGTAGATCAATGCCTTAGAATTCAGCCTCTTTGAGTGGGCAACCTCCTTTACATTACATAAATGAACAATTCTTAGATGATTCAAATGAAAAAACCTCCTTTCTATATATAGGAGTCTAAGGAGTCACAAGATAACCCAGCTGACCTAACAATAATAATATAAAGCCACAAAAATAACAATAGAGGGATTCTATGGGGCACAGTAATAACAATATGGGGACAATAGGGGCACAACAATATTGATAAGCGGTACAACTACAATAGTAATGGGGTAATCACTAGTATTATAGGGACCCAACATGCCCCTCACCTTCAAAAAATTGTTGTCCACAACACTTGAGTAGTTTTGGATGCTTCTGTATAAAATTCTCATCCTCCCATGTGGAATCTTCAGCAGATAAATTCTTCCACTTGATAAGATACTCTGAAATTGATCGATTTCGTAGCTATCGAGGTCTTGTTTCAGTGACTGCTTCTGGTTCCAATATAATTTTTCCCTCCTCGTCAAGTTATGGAAATATTATTTGAACTGGGAGCTTATCACCTATAACCTTCTTTAAACATGAAACATGGAAAATTGGGTGTAATCGAGAAGCTGCAGGAAGCTCAAATTTGTATGCCATAGTACCAATCTTTTGCAACACCTTGTACGGACCATAATACTTTGGTGATAATTTATTATCCTTCTTAGCTTGCTTGAGGGACATTTTCTTATATGGTTTTAGTCATAGGAATACCTAATCACCTACATCAAACTTCTTTCACTGCGATGTTGATCTTCCTATTGTTTCATTATATTCTGTGCCAACACGAGGTTATCCTTTAGGAGTTCGAGGACTTGTTGTTGATGTTCGATGTGATGTTCCAATGCTTGACCCTTAGAATTTTCTCTTAAATATGATGTGATGGATGGTGGTTGATACCCATAAAGTGCCATAAATGGGGTCATTTTTGTTGTTGTATGGAAGGAAGTTTTATACCACCATTTAGCCAGAGGCAACCATTTGACCCATTGTGCCTGTCTATCAGATACAAAGCAACAAAGATATCCTTCCAAACATTTGTTTACTATCTCAGTTTTCCCATCCGATTGAGGATGATAAGATGAGCTATGAGCTAACTGAGTACCAAGACAAGAAAATAATTCTGTCCAAAAATTTCCAGTGAAAATGGGATCTCTGTCACTTACAATAATCTTTGGGTTTCCATGTAGCTTTTGAATTGTTTCCATACATGCAGTAGAAATTGTATTGGCTTTAAATGGATGTGATAATGCACAAAAGTGTGCATACTTGGTAATTTTGTCAACTACCACCATGATGACACTCTTTCCGTCAGACTTGGGTAAACTTGTGATAAAATCCATTGAAACCTCCTCCTAATGTTGGCTTGGATGGATAAAGGTTGTAATAGACCCGTGTCTTAATTGTTTCAACTTTATTTTGTTGGCAAACCAAACATTCCGCCACAAACTTTTGAATATCTGATTTAA
>APFE030127319.1:32019-87091 GCA_000404065.3 Pinus taeda | reverse complement strand
GTTTTAGGATTAGATTTACTTTTCATGTTACTAGATAGTTAATAAATGAAGAGCTTATATCTTTCCTGTGCTTAATGTTATATGATGATTTTTGGATGGACGCTACTTATTTTTGGTTGTGTTGCGTGGATGCAGATTTTGGATTCTCACATTCCTACAGTGCAGCAACGTGTCCCCAAGTAGAGCCAGATGTTGACCACTACGTGTCAACTACCCATAGCAGTACACCCCCTTTTTTCGCAAAAGGGATGGCACTTAATCGACATGCCCATGCCATTCGATAGTTATCGTCGACTTGATCATGTTATGTTGTAAACCCAGTCTTCATGTGTAAACTGTAAATAATCTTGGTAGATTTGAGTCATGTATGTAAATTGCCTAGGTAAACCTAATTTTCTAGTGATAATTCTAGTGTGCTTCGGTCTATGTAAAAGTAATTTGGAAATAATTCTAACTATTTGGTTAGGTTATTACAAATTGCTTGATCTGCTAGATTATGTTTGTGTCGCAGCACTGGGTGGTCTATGAGGGTCTATGTCAAATGGGTTTTTCCCCTTGACATGTAAAATTGTAAAAGTCATGATGTAAAGTGTCTTAAGGGTTAGAAAATGTTTTAATTCCCTCATAAGTCCTAAGTCCTAGGTCCTAGGTGATTTCTCCAAAGGCTAAGTTCAAGGATCCAAAAAAAAAAAGAATAAGAATAAGAATAAGAAAATAATTTAAAAAATAAATAAATAAATTAAAAATAATTAAAAAATAAATAAAAATTGAAAAATAAAATAATAAAATAAGTCAAAATTTTGAAAGAATAAATTGCACAATTTTAATTTTTTAATATATTAAAATGCATTTAAAATTTCGACGGATGAGATTAAAAGGGATTTTGATTCTCATCGACGGTCGAGATCATTTTGACACGGATCACTCGAACTAGTTGTTGGGAAAATTTTCCTTTAAATAGGGTTTTAGGAGTCATTTGGGATAAGATTTGATCTTAGAGTCTGGTGCTAAAGAAAGCTCTTTCTTGTAGTCATTTTTTGTGCAATAAAGAAAGACTTTGGGGTTGAAATCTTGCTGGTGTTACTCTTCTGGAAATGCTGTGAGATGTTTTATTTTTCTGCATAATTTTATTTTTAGCCATTGATGATAGCTTGATGAAGATTGATTCAGGCACAGGTATCTTTTCTGATCTCTGGGGTTTGAATGATAGTTTAGATTCTGAAATATAATGACAGGTATCTTCATTTGATCTGGATTTCACTATTGTTTTCTCCCTCTATGTTAATGATCGATTTTAAGCTGCGCAGGAAATCTTAGTTTTGAATTTGTCGGGTGTTAGGGAAAGTTCTCGGCTAAACCAACCAACTCCCGGATTGCGTTTGATAAAAGAGCCCAACTAGTTTTGATTTCGGGTTTATCATTTGAATTTTTTTTTTATGAATGCATGAAGGGTTTCCTGAAGTATTTCACCTTAAATTAAATTCTAAAAATATTACTGTGGATTATTGACAAATCTGGCTGCTTAAGAGTCGAAAATCTATAAATATTGTAAATTTTTAGCCGGTTTTAGGGATTTTAGTTTTGATTCTTGCACATATAGTTTCTGGGTATTTTGTTTTGCTATTGCAGGTTACAGGTCTGGAGAATTTTTTATGGGGTTTTCAGTAGGCAAATCTGAAGCAACAGGATCTGGAATTTTTATTTTTTATTTTTTATTTTATTTATTTATTTATTTCTTTTCAGTTTTTCTGGAGAATTTTGTCATCTGTCTACTGCTGCCTAGCGTTTCATTTTCATTGAAAATTTTCGAAATTTTTTAGGGCATGCAGTTTTTTGCTGCTGCCACACATGTGGCTTCCTCCTCATGCTGCCCCCAGTTTCTTCTATCCTCACGCAGCGTCATCGCTGCCAGCTCCATCCCCTGCATTTGCGTGCTTTTTCAACCCATCCCTGCAACAAATCCTCATTTGTTGCCAGCTCCAAACCGTCCTGCTAACCTGCATTCTCCACACTGCTCGCAACGATCCCTCGCGTTCTTGCACCTCGCAGATCCCTCCTCTCATCGTTGCCAGAACAACGTTCTCCTCGCCGCTGCATCTTTCTGTCATAGCTCCTTCAAAACTCTGTCAGCTCTCTCATCCGCTATCCATTTTCTCTTTGCTGCAGCCCCATCCGACGTGCGTCCCTTCTCTTATGCGTATTCATTCCACACCCGCAAGCACCTTCTTCTTCCAGACCTAGCTCTCCAACGCTGCCATACCTGTCATCAAATTTGCGTTTCCTCTACTTCTACCCACGCATTTCTGCCCACGTCCCTCAAAACCCCTCACGCTGACTTGCAGTTGTTTTTCTGTCTAGGCACCCTTCTCCATCTGCGCAGTCTTATCTAGCTCTGTATTTATACCGTCCATTGTTGCTGACCATTCTCCCGCGTATTTCTTCTCTGCCCATCGTCCTGCGCTTCTCCTTTCTCCTTTACGCCGCCGGATTCCCTTACGCCTACAAACATAATATGCACATTTCACTTGCAATGGTTAAGGTTTGGGATGTACATGCGTTGGTTTAGTTTTAGGTATATAAATAGATTTGAGATAATTTTTAACTTAGGAAAAAACAAAAATTTCAATTTTGAATTTCTTTTTTATGTTTATCTGATTTGGGTTAGCGTAGGTATTTCTTTGTTTGTTTGTTTGTTTTTTTTTATGAGTTTCATTTAGTTTAATTGTGTAGCGTATAACATTTTCGTTTTAGATTTTGAATTAAAATTTGTTTTAACTTTAGTTTTAGAGGTACATTAGTTCATTTTAGTTTTAGCTCTATTAATTTTTTTATTTTTATTTTTATTTTTTTTATTTTAGATTTAGATTTCTTTTAAAATTAGATTTAATTTTGTTTAACTTTAGATTTTAATAATATATATATATATATATATATTATATATATATATATATATATATATTAAAAAAATCAAAGCAATAAAAAGGTTTTTTATGGTTTTGTTTTATTTTGTGAGTTAGCATTAGTTCATTTAGAGTTAGATTGAGTTTATATTTTAGTATTAGAATAAATTTTTTGTTAAGATTTTGGTTTTAGATTTATTTACTCTAAGATTTGTTTAGTTAGGTTTTAGTTTTAATAAATTTTCATTTAGTTAGAGTTAGAATTTTGATTCTGTAGTTTTAATTGTTAGAATTTAGATCTTAGTTTTAGACTTTATTTTATAGTATTTAGTTTTAAATTCCATTTCATTTATATACATTTAAATTTCATTTTCATTTAGATATTTTTGTTTATTTTGATAATATATATATATTAAAAAATATTTTGAAAAAGCTTAACAAAAAAAATTGAAAATTCATTTTTGGTGTCTTTTTGTGGTATCTATGTTCCACTTCGTTATAGTTAAATGCGCTTAAATGTTTGTCTAAAGTTAGCTATATGAAAGTGGTAACTAGTCGGCATTTAAATTTTATGTCACTTAAAGCATTTGATTTTTCTTGAAGTTTAATTGCTGGAAAATTGTAAACCATTGTGTGTTTGTTGAATATCTTGCATTCTGCTTGGGTTATTTGATGATAAATGATTGATAATCATGGAATTATAAAGTTCATATTTCTGCAGCATCTAATAAATAATCATTTAATCATTAAAGGCACTGGTACAAATTAGGTGCTAAATTGCCGTGCTGTGTCTCCCAACCCAACTGCTTCACAGTTGGTCTTCCTTTATCCTATAGGGTCTACCCCCCTTAGCCTTGCGAGTCGGCTTTAATGGAGAGATTGGGGATTAGGGTGATAGCCCCCGGTCTGAGCGTTGTTGTGACAATCTGTGCGACAACAAGCCTATCTTGGCCTGTGTCAGCTCTCTGAACCTCTGTGTTAGCTACGTTGGCCCCTTTGGTGCTTTGCGCAACACTTAGCTGCCTCTGCGTGGCCCTGCGTGAGCACTGGCTGCTCCTGCGTCTCTCTCTATGGCTGCTCTGCTGCTATCCCGACACTGTCTCTACCTCTCTGTCTCTCTGTACTCAATGCTCCTTAGCTGCTGTCTTGATCACTGATTCTATCTCTCTTAGCAAACCCCGTTCTAGAGAATAGATGACTGATCACTCTGGTGTATTTTCCAAGTGACCCTCACGCCTCCTCTTATACTTTTCCTGTTGACATATCAACCGCCGAGATTAAGTCCCAAATCAACGACTAAGATTAGATCTAGCTTGATCCATGTCTTTTGGACCACTCTAACATAGATTCATATTAATACACATTAATATTTTATTTTCCCTAAGTTTAGACTTAGGGACTCCATTAAAAATATTAATTATTTTAATATCTCCTGATCTGTTTAGAATCTGCTCAAACCTTTTCTGTGTATTGGAGATCTCACGTGCCCCAAGCTCTCCACCAAATTTCGTGGCTAGAACACATTTGATGCTACCCCAAATCAACAGCTTCATGGAGAGGGTAGATCTTACTATTAAGATCATGGATCCTATCATTGCTTTGTTATGATTTGCAGATATAGACCAACCCATCTTAGGAGAGGTTTATGAGGGATGAGATTCCATGATTGAGTTTGTGAGGACCATTATGTTTTAGAGTGAGTGCCTTGAGTATGAGACATCAATGGAGGCTTTCTTCACCACCATACAAGATATTCTTGTTAGCAAGTGGGACAAGAATTGCACACCTTTGGATTGTTTAGCTCACTCATTGAATCCAAAATACTATAGCCATGATTGGTTGAGTGGTGGGCCTTCACGTAGATTCCCTCCTCATATGGATTGTGGGATTTCGCAAGGGAGGAAGGATGCATTGAGACAAATATTTCAGGATAGAGCATTCCTTGATGAGGTGGAGGATGGCTTTGTAGAGTTTTCCATTGGCACTGGGTGATTTGCAGGCTATGATGTTATTAGAGACAGGGGAGTTAAGAAGCCCTATTCTTGGTGGGCAATTCACGAGGCAACATGCCCTCTACAGTAGTTAGCCATGATGCTCCTCTCTCAGGTTACTATCCTCTTGTCGTGAGAAGAATTGAAGCACCAATGGGAATATGTATAGTTTGAAGAAGAGCAGGCTTGAGCAGTCCAAGGCAAAGAAAATGGTGTATGTGCACACCAATCTTTGTCTTATTTACAGGCAGACGGAGGAGTGGTTGAAGGGAAAGACAAATATGCGGGATGTGTTTCCTGATGACATTGGTTTGGACATCAATATTGAGTTGGCATTGGCCAACTTGGATATTAATGACTCAATGCTAGAGCCTGTCACTTTTGATGATGGTGATACTTGTCAGGGGTCATCCTCCACACCAACAAATACAAAGATTTCATTGGATAGAAAGGAGGAGGATGTGGAAGAGAACAATGGTGGTATTGATGTTGATTTTGATATTGATGAGCTATAGGCATAACCTATAGCCTACTGGAAGCAACCTATGAGATTCTTCCTTCTTGTTCTACAATTCTGGGTTCTAGTGTTTGCCTTGTTTTGTATTTTCTATTTTCGATTGGCATTCCTAGTCAAGAGTCCTTAGGACTTAGTACCTATGTAATACATTTTGATTTTGATGACTTAATGAAAAAACCACAGTTTATGGTTAATTTCTTGTGTTTGTCCAATGTCAATTTATTGTCATTGATGTAGTACAATAGTAGTAAGTGTTAGTTGTAAACTTTTATCATTGATGAATCATGATTGTACGCATAATGTTACAATGTACATGTATGAATCTATGATTGAATTTGTGTAATATCATAATATGATGTATCTATTAATTTTTTTAATATATATTTTATATATATATATTATATATATATATAATATGTCATAAGTGTCCTGTTCTAGGGGGGTCTTCGTGTCTTGTGTCAGGCTCTTGTATTTCCGTGTCCTACGTGTCATGTGTCCCCATGTCAAGTGACTTATATCCACACTAAATAGAGATGGAGGATTATAATGGCTTTGATGATATGTTAAAGATAGCAACTAGGGCAAGGACACCCTCATAACTTACTCCATAGCACAACCTCCAATGCATAACAACCCTTGAAAAAATGTGCAAGAAAGGAGTCAACAATAATATAATAATCATCCATGTGCACTCAACTAGATCCATAGAGGTGCACTCTAGAAAAGTGTACCAAACTCCAAAAAATCTTAAAAATAATGCTCCACAATGCCATAGATCCATGTGCAACACAACAAACTCCGAGACCAAGGGGATGGCCTCTCCATGCAAGCAATAAAATATGAAGATCTGCTTCAACATGTGTGCCAAAAAAGGGGTGTGCTACATCAAAGTATAACACTATGCAATACATAATTGTTCTTCCTAGCAAAGCCTCACCATGGCACCAAGAAGAAAACATTATGCTCAACCCGGATTTGAACATAGGGCATGTTACCGCTCAAACTAGCAGGGGACGTAAAGGGGGATCCCTAAAGGGCAAATGCTAGGCCAAGGGCAACAAATGGAGACTTAGCTCACTGTCACCTCAGCTAAGGCTCCCTTCTATTTATGGACTTTCATCGATGGGAGGAGACCCGATATGTATGGAGTCACTAATGAATGATAAGTCAATGGGTATGAGTGACACAAACGTACCCTTTTCCAGAAAAGTTTGAAGGATGGAGCTTGCTTGCTTTCTAAGCAAGGTACTATGTATTCTAGGCAAAGGAGGAGAGGATTTTGAGGGTTAGGTTTATGGGATAAGACTTGTGAAGGAGTTCCCCAATCCCTAAAATCCTTGTTAGAATTGGTATCCCAGATGGTTTTTGAAGAATGATCTTTTAAAAGAGCAGGACCACATGGGGCCAAGTAGACCCGGTCTAGGGTATGAGGAAGTATGTAGCAACCAATGATATTCTTACCCTAGACAAGGTGGGGAAAGGATCAAAGAAAGTATTTTCACTCAAAGATGTTGTTTTGACCCTATGAGGTACTAGCCTTGGGGATGGCAGGGCAAGTTTTTGTTGTAAAGTGTAACTAGGTTCGGTCTTCATAATGACATGTAATTATGATTTTATGTAATGATGTAAAGAAGAAAAATAAAATTATTGTATTGACTTGCTTCATGGGTTTCATGAGCAAGAGATTTTGTTTTTGAGTCAAGACTCCCATTGAGAGTCTTTAGGATTTATTTGTCACCAAATCATAAAATGTTAGAGTCGTGGTCATGTAATGAAGTCATGTTACACTTTGTAAAAGGTCAAATTTGTCTATGTAAAGTATCCTCCAAGACCTTGTCACTTATTGTAATGACCCACCTATAACTATAAATAAAATACGAATATTAGCATACATACGAGACCTCCATACGATAGCTATGTATACATGGACCCACATGTATCGCATTATATATAAGCTGGTTACTACAGGAAAAGATATAAATTAAAGTAATGAATTAATACCTCACCAGAATATCATATATATGATAAATCCGTAAACTAAAAGAAAATTAATTTTAATTTACAAATTAAATTTAAAAATAAAAATTAAAATTAATAAAATTATAATAAATTAATTAAATTTTATAAATTAAATAATCAAATTAATTTATTAAAATAATAAAATAAACTTTTATCAAATCTCCATATTTGAATAAAATCAACAAAATCAAATAAGATTTGGTTTTATAAAATTACACGTATCAAAATAATGACATGGAGATGGGAGGAAGGCGGTGGACGGGGAATTAAAAGGAGGAAGGAAATATTTAGAAGGGGGGAGGAAAAACAGAGAACAATTTCAATTTTAACACAGAGATATAAACACTCTTGATTTTTGATTTCTGATTGTACTGAGTTTTTGGGCACGGGGGATTAGATTGCTTCGATTGGAAAGCATTCTGAGACTGTGTACCCAGGTTGTACCCAGTTTAGCAGGGTGGTTTTAGCCGTTTGGTAACGCAGCCAGACAAGAATTGCAGCAGAGCAGACAGGTTGGTATTCATTAGATTAATTATTTAAGTTCGGTATTTAAATTTCATGTTCTGGTATTTTGAAATTAGTTTGTGATTAGGGTTCTTACACTTATCCTCTTCAAGTCGGCTTACAATAATGGAAGAACATGCTAGTAAAAGTCGACCTAACCTTTTGAGATCATGTCGGCCTAAAGGACATGAGGAGAAGTGTATATAAAGCCTAACTCGGCCTCACTTGAAGTCAAGCAACTCGACTTGCATTCAATCAAGAGAAGTGTGAAGAGAAGGAAGCGAAGGAGGTTTCTTCTGGGGCAGCGAAAGAGATTCTTCTACGAAACGAAGAAGGGTTCTTCTGGATTAGCAAAGAAGGTATTCTTTTGGGCAAGCAAAGAAGGAAGTTTCTTCTGGGCAAGTGAAGAAGGAAGTTTCTTTTGGGGCAACAAAGATAAGTTTCTTATGGGGCAGTGAAGGAGGATTCTTCTGGGCAACAAAGAAGGTTTCTCTTGGAACAACGAAGAAGGATTCTTCTGGGTGACCGAGATAGAGATCTAGAGACTGAGTTTCTCTAGAGGAGACTAGTGAAAGCCTAGAGATCGAGATTCTCTAGAGGAAGCCGAGAAGCAATAGTGTGAAGAATAGAGACCGAGTTTCTCTAGAAGAAGTTGAGGAGAGCAGTTCGAGATCAAGAAGAAAGTCAAGGAAGGGAAGACACAGAGCATCAAGGTTAGTGACAAAGTTCTTAGGAGGATACTAGAGTCAAGGGTCTGTGTCATGGTCTTGGTACTCGTCAATTGAAGATCTAGAAGAAGAATTTTGATTGGGTTTTCCTCTCAAGAGGCGAGAGGTTTTGGCCCTCATTGACAAGCCTACACACTGTGTCACTTGTATTTTATTGTGCATATTGGTAATTGTCTTGATGAAAAGAACACAATAATAACACAACGAAAAAAACTATAAGCTAAGAAGTAAAAGTATATCACAAGCAATTATCAAGTAGAGAAATCTTTTAACTATTCATGCCCTAGATTTCTCAACATGGTATCGGAGCTTAGGTGTTGAAGTCAAGAAGGGGCATTCAATCAAGAAGTGACTGTAGCAGATTCAAGGGCAACTAAGGTCAAGATCTTAAAAATCTTAGATTGAAGAAATCTACACCAACAAGAGTCTTGAAAATATCTTCAAGAAGGAAGCAGGAAGAAAGACCGAAACCCTAGAAGCACTTCAAAAATCATCACTCATATATCACCAAAGAAGTGGAAGCTCTTCAAATCTAAGGAAGGTTAGATCGAAGGGTAATCTTCTTTCTATTAAAGAAAGGATCATCTAGAACAACATCATTATCAAGTTGAAGATTCTATCTTCACAAGTAAGTACATTTTCCTCATTCTAGTAAAAATGACTTCATGTTTCAAGGAGAACCAAAAGCTGGTTGGGATATCAAACTTCCTTGTATGGAAAAGAAGGATAGACATAATCCTTGAAGTAAATGAAGTCATTGATCATGTCCATGGGAAGGTCTCCAAGCCATCTGAAGAACAAGCATTATTTGAATACATGGAAAAGGAGCTCAAGGCTCAAAAGATTCTTAAGGAGTCTATAAAGCATCCTCTCATTTCCTATGTAGCTGAGCTGGAGACATCTAAAGAAATATATGATAAGTTGGGAGAAATTTTCTCTAAAAGCACGATAGAAAAGATCATATCACTTAGATCTAATCTATATAAATTGAAGGTGTCAAAGGATGAAGGGATATCGTCATGTCTCTCAAAAGCATCTCAAATAAAAGGTCAATTGCAGGATCTAGGAGAGATGGTATCTAATAACAAATAATCTCCGTTATTCTAAATGCATTGACTGATGAACACGATAACCTCATATCTACTATGGAAGGGGAAGCTATTCCATTCATAAAATTATGGTCTCTCTGCAAGGCAGAAGAAGACAGGTTGAAGAAAGAAAGTAACAAAAGCTCAGATAGAAGGGATCAATCAGTGACAAGAAGAAAAGGGAAATTTGGAAAGTTTGATTCTCCAAAGAAAAAGAATAAGAACATGGCTAAGGAAATATGCTATGGTTGTCAAAAACTTGGGCACTATAGGAGAGATCGTCCTAAACTCAAGAGGGACAGGGAAGAAGTCCATATTACTAAGGAAGTGAAAGAACTTGAGACAAAGAAGCTTAAGAAGCAAGAAGCAAAAAGATCTCTACTATGACTAAGATGATCTTCCTCACTAAGAAGGTACTTTCTACTTGTAATTTATAGATAGGAAGCAATGTAAATAAGATAGGATGCATCAGATTAGAAAATAACATCATCATAGAAGCATTTGAAGTAAGAGCTCTTGACATTAGAAGCATAAAGAATGCATGGAACAAGTTCTATTACTGACAAAGAATGGGAGCTCTTGGGAGCCTCATCAAAATCTCAAGTATAGAAAGTAGAGGCCATCAATGACTGAGATCATCATACATTAGTCAATGAAGAAACATCTGCCGGGTAAGGATATGAAAGGTCCTTAAATTTCTCTGATGGAATCCTTATCAAAGGATTCACTGGTCTAGAAAGGAAGCAAGAGTTTCACCAGGAATATCAACTTGTGGGATTCAAGGGATGATGGTATGATGACATAACAGGAAAGCAGGTCTAAAGGATAAAGTTCTTTTGTTCAAATGAAGCTGCTACAGGAAATCTGGATGAACGAAAGGAAAGATGAGGTATGTATGCTTACATAGGTTACTATGAAAGTCATGTCGTATGGTTGCAAATAATATGGATCACTATTTCAATCTTGGAAATATGATCAAGAAAAGAAGGGATCACCTCCTCCAAAAGATTGCATAAAAGCATAAGTCGCACTAGATGGAATCAACATAATATGTTCTCATATGAATCATGAGGAAGCTGATTACAATTGAGGATCTCTGATTGGAAGCTCTTGGGAAGAAGTGTGAAAACAAAGGAAGAGATCGTGCAAGTATGCAACAATGGTTAAAGGCATTCAACATCCAAGACCAAGAAGAGTTGACTAGAATATCTCCCAGAAAGATATGAAGACTCTGATAGGTTTCAGAAAAAGATGGAGACTCTTGACAATATATATCTTTGGGAAATGTGTCAATTTGCATGCAGGATGCTGATACCTACAGGAAGATGTCATGATGAAAGACCATCACAAAGGTAATTTTGATTTAAATGTTCATCTCCTTTTTTTGAACTAATATCTAGATGGGCTTATGTAGGAATTCCAAAGGGAAGATTTGTGGATGACTTCCAAGAGGACCATATTGAAGGATGTAAGATCCTTCCAAAAAATATGGCATGAAAGCAGAATGACATGAAGCAAAACCAGATGGAAAAAACTGATGGATCATTTTTTGATGAAATGAAGACATGACTAACTCATGGTTGAAAGTGATGGATGGTTTGTGCCCTATGAAGAAGTCCCCGAAAGATGAAGACTCCATGACAAAAGAAATTTATGACATCAAGGAAGAGAGGAGTTCTTCAGGCAGCTTGTTGTTCCACATGAGGAGCTATTGTAGGTCCCTAGTTGAGAGGGAGCCTGAAAAATAAGTTTCTTACTTGGAAGAAATTTGGAAATTCCTAAGCCAAGGGGGAGCTTAGGTACATTCCTTTTCGGTAGGAATGAGTACATTCCTTATTGGAATATGGCCTCCGTATTTGAGAGGGAGAGATAGACATGACATTCTGGTCTTCACCTAGGAAGAAAAAATGGAGGTTTGGTTAATCATTTGGCATCCGATACTCTTTGGGGATGAGATAGGGCATCCAATGGAAGAGTAGTCATGGAGGACCAATATTCTTTGAGGGTTGGGGAGTCCAAGATAAGAATAGTCCTCATGGAACACACCCTAAGTACCCAGGCAGGGATGTTCCGAGAGAGACAATGATGAGGGTGTCTATAAATCATTGGACTTGCCAACATTGAGCTCAAATCTTATGGAGATAAGGATCTGTTAGTCAAGGCCTTGCTATGTAACAATGTTGGTTGATATGATGCTATACAAATGAATTACCAATCCAAATTCTTCTTATGAGAAATTCTTCAGATTGAGAAAGTCCAAGTACCATTATGAATACCTCCCTAGTTAAGAGGGAGTGTTGAAAAATGTAACTAGGTTTGGTCTTCATAATGACATGTGATTATGATTTTATGTAATGATGTAAAGAAGAAAAATAAAGTTATTGTATTGATTTGCTTCATGGGTTTCATGAACAAGAGATTTTGTTTTTGAGTCAAGACTCCCATTGAGAGTCTTTAGGATTTATTTTTCATCAAGTCATAAAATGTTAGAGTCATGGTCATGTAATGAAGTCTTGTTACACTTTGTAAAAGGTCAATTTGTCTATATAAAGTATCCTCCAAGACCTTATCACTTAGCCTCTTCAAGTCAGCCTACAACGATGGAAGAACATGCTAGAAGAAGTCGGTCTAACCTCTTGAGATCATGTCGGCCTAAAGGACATGAGAAGAAGTGTATATAAAGCCTAACTGGGCTCCACTTGAAGTCAAGCAACTCGACTTGCATTCGATCAAGAGAAGTGTGAAGAAAGGGCAATGAAGGAGGTTTCTTTTGGGGCAACAAAAGAGTTTCTTCTGGGGCAACAAAAGAAATTCTTCTGGGGACATGAAGAAGGGTTCTTCTAGATCAACGAAGAAGGTATTCTTCCAGGCAAGCAAAGGAGGTTTCTTCTGGGCAAGCGAAAAAGGAAGTTTCTTTTGGGGCAGTGAAGAGAAGTTTCTTCTGGTGCAACAAAGGAGGATTCTTTTGGGCAGCAAAGAAGGTTTCTTTTGGAACAACGAAGAAGGATTCTTTTGGGTGACCGAGATAGAGATCTAGAGACTAAGTTTCTCTAGAGGAGACTAGTGAAAGCCTAGAGACCGAGATTATCTAGAGGAAAACGAGAAGCAACAATGTGAATAATAGAGACCGAGTTTCTCTAGAAGAAGCTGAGGAGAGCAGTTCGAGATCAAGAAGAAAGTCGAGGAAGGGAAGAGGCAAAGCATTAAGGTTAGTGACAAAGTTCTTGGGAGGATACTAGAGTCAAGGGTCTGTGTCATGGTCTTGGTACTCGTCAATTGAAGATCTAGAAGAAGAATTTTGATCGGGTTTTCCTCTCAAGAGGTGAGAGGTTTTGGCCCTGGCTGACAACTCTACATACCGTGTCACTTGTCTTTTATTGTGCATAATGGTAAATGTCTTGATGAAAAGAACATAATAATGACATAACGAAGAAAAGACAATAAGCTAAGAAGTAAAAGTATATCACAAGCAATTATCAAGCAAAGAAATCTTTTAACTATTCATGCCCTAGATTTCTCAACAATTTTGAACCTGGAGCTAGGGATTGGCTTTTCTCCCAACTCCAACATTGAAATGTCTTCAAAATTGGAGGAGAGCTAGAGGAAAGGCCAACGCAGGAGACCCTAGGAGATCGATTTTCTTTTATGGCTAGCTTGTCGGGAAATTGATGCCTTAGGCACCCCAATGTGGCTAGTCCCGAAAGGATGTGAAAAAGTATGGATTTCAGTGACCACCCTTGGTAAATCAATGCCTTAATCTTTGGGAGAATGGAGTCTATGTTGAGTAAGAGTAGGATTTATTGGTTCCCAGTCAAGGAGGCCTCAAGATCACTTTGTTTGCCTTCTAGGTCAAGAAGAAGCAACCTTACAGTGTTTATACTTTGATGTGCAAGAGGAATGGCTTGTCAAGGTCAAGTTTTAGCCCTAGGAGATTTCACTCACATTACATGGCCCATACATTGAAGGAATGCCATAGTAGAGACAAATTCCACAATATTAAGCAATAAATGCATGCAACAATTAGCCCTAGAATAGAAAAAATCCCAATCTAACATATATGACAAATCCAACATATATGACAAAAGTAAACAAAAATAACATCAAAAAGTGTGTACTTACATGTAATAGAGTATATCCAACAATTCACAATTGACAATAAAGAAGCTCGAAGAGAAGATAGACCAATATCCACATATCAAAACTCATCCATAAAGCTCCAATTCATCCTTAGAAAAAGTGCGAAAACCTCAAAAGAGATAAGAGATCCAAACCAAAGTGATAATGAGCAAATGAGCTCATCTCACTTGTATTTATACATAACATAGGAGTTCGAATTAGCCTCCTTGGCCTATATAAGCCCCAAAAATAAAATAATGTTCTAATAATTCAACTATTGATGACAAGCCCACCAAACTAGCTCATAAATGAAAAAGTAAGCCTTTCAAGAGGTCAAATAATAATCTATGCATGTCGTAGGGCCCTCTAAGAGGCCTAATGAGGTCCATGGGTGCCACAATGAAGAATAGGACTCTCGAAAGCAATGGACAAGGGGTTGGTCCCTCGTAATAACCTGTGGTGCTCCAAATGACATGTGGGAGCACACAAGTGTCCTCATGGATCTCCAAAAAAATCGAAGATGCCTATAGATTGCCTACAAGGGCTAGGGTGATGGTATAGGTGATGCCACATCATCGTGCAAGTCCTAGATTGTTTGCTAAGTGTATGGTGTAAGTTTGGGGCCAATTAGGCATGATGGATCAGGTGCACCTTCCTCGTCTAATAAGTGAACCCCGAGCAATCTTTGAATGACTGTGGAGATCCATGGAGTGTTGTTTGCTGTTGTGGAGGCCCATGGCTCTTAACGCACACCCTACATGTGCCAATGTAGCCCTCTCGAGGATTAGGACCCCGTACAGGGAGAGCAAACCCAAGATGGATACCATCTGCAATCCTGCATAAGATCCAATGCGTCCCCTAGCCTTCCACTACAACAAGTCATTAGAGAAATCGAGTAAATGAGCTTACCAATCATGGACCACATGTGGAGACTTCATAATGGCATGCCCTTCCATAATGGGCTTTGGGATGTGCCATTGTCTCCTAAACTCCAAATGGGGTTAACCAAGAATCCTATTAGGTGGTTTCTACTTTTAAAGGTGATAATATGTTCAAGGTACATTCTTCAAAAGGTGTTGGCATGTGACAAATAGGTGAATGAAGTAGGGAATGAGAAGGGGTAGCCCTGGGTCACATGCTAGGGTACAAGGGTAGCTAATAAGAGGGAAGCCCACACTGGGGTGTATAATGTATAGGAGGGAGCAATCATGGTACATGAGGTGCCTCGACTTTGATTTTTCGACCTTTCTTTTATGCCTTTTGCCTTTCATGATTTTCTTTGATTAACTACTCGGGGCTCAAGGGTTTAGAGCATGATGTATAAGATATAGTAGTGAATTCCCCCTTTTAAGGTGGGGTGGTTCATCGCTCACTAGGGGTTGGGAAAATCATGGGTTTCTATATGATGAAGAAGGCTCGTAGAACCTGTAGGAACCAGGGTGATGACCATGATGATGGGGTAGAGCTCATGTATTGGCTTTTTCCCACATGCTAAATGTTTTTGTCTCGACCATCTTTTGCATTTTGTGGTAGATTTTCTTGGTGAGTGTGGCCGTATATGCTTTTAACTTTCTTTTCAGCTGCATCAACCTTCGGGCTTCATTCCAGGCCATGACTCAAGGTGTGGGCAAGGGGAAGGGGCAAGCTAACCCTATGTGGACCCAATGGAGGAATGTGGACCCAGGCGGGAAAATGATGGATGGGGTAATAATGAATGGAAAGAGGGTAATATAATATAAGTGGATAAAGGAGCAAGACCACACAACCAAAATCAGGGTTTCTTGTGAAATACCATCCCTGGAACCAAATGGTCAATAAAAGAGATCCCACGGGACTAGAGTCCAAGGTTAATTCCTAAAAGGGGTCTAGGGGATAGAAGCACAAACCTAGCCCATCTTTTCGCCGAATCCCCCCATTAATCTATGCCTAGATGTGTCCATGATAAGCAAACTACAATACTCAATTTCCAAATGACAAGGCATACCTTTAGATTCGGGAGGCTCACCTTCAAACATACGATCATGGAAAATGGGCGAGGGACCACATGGTTGACTCAGGTGGCACAAAAGATGGTACAATGAGCTTGCTGGTGGCTGTAAGGGTTTGCTGGCTTCCGGTTGAGGACCATCTTAGAGAAAAAATTTCTCCTAAGGATATTACCCACAAAATGGTGGGTAACATTTGGCTTCAACTATGACGTGATCTCTTGAAGAAGTGGGCGAAGCTACTCGAACGGGAGGTCACAAGAACTCCAACAATCTCTTGGTTACTGTAGATCTGTCACCTGCACATACAATAGATGGAAAAACATGGGGCAACATGCTTTCGCAGCGTCTCATGATTGCACATGCTAATATGTTAGGCCATAAAAAATCAATAGAAAATAAAATATGCAAATATGCATCTGTCTACCTCGAGAAAATCATATGATGTTATTTCTAATGCAGAAATCAACATGCAATGCATCCTACTCTACCATGCATATGATACAATGTCAAGCCTCAGGATAATACTCCTTTAGGAGTTGCCCATTCATGGGAAGGGGAATGGCTTCTCCATCCGAAGTTTCTAAATGATATGAGTTCACTCCTGCCACATCACTTATCTTGAATGGACCTATCCAGAGGTTATCCCACTTCTTGTGCATACCAGGTTTTTGTCTTATCTTATCCCACAAGAGCAAAAATTCACCAGGTTTGAAGGCTTTGTGTTGGCTATATTGGAAGGCGACTTTCATTTTATCATGATTACGACCAATCCGGTCAAAATCTTTCCTTCTATATTCGTCGCTTTCAATAAATTGATCGATCTGGGATTGTATGGCGTTTTGTTGATCGGGGAAAGCTTTCAGGCATTTGAGGATGGGCAACTGCATTTGAATAGGTAACTTGGCCTCATAACCATAAACCAATTGGAATGGGCTAAAACTAGTGGAAACCTTCACGGTTGTTTGGTCAGCACATAAGGCGTACTTGATCTTGCTATCCCACCCCCTTTTATTATCACCAATGGTTCTTTTGATAATTTTTAGAGTTTCTTGTTACTAGACTCAACCTACCCATTTCCTTGAGGGTAGTAGTTGGAAGAATGCGATAATATTATGCCGTACTTGTTACATAGGGATGTCAGAGCCATGGAATCAAAAGCTTTGGCGTTATCAGTGACAATCTTGGCGAGAACGCCAAATCTGGTAATAATCTTTTCCTCAAGGAAATCCATAAACACTTGGTTAGTTGCCTTCTTGGTTGGTGTCGCTTCAACCCACTTGGTGAAGTAGTCAGTTGCTGTGAGGATCCATCTATGCCCATTGCTAGAGTTTTCCTTGAATTCATCGATAAAATCTAAGCCCCATTGTTGGAAAGGTGCGTCAATAGTAATTTTTCAATGGCATAGCGGCAAGGTGCTGCTTCCCAGCGAATAGTTGGCAAGGTTGGCATTGTTTTAAAAAGTTGAGGGTATCAACAAAGATGTTGGGCCCGTAATAACCTTCTCTCAAAATCTTATTAGTGGTGGTTCGAGCAGCATAATGTCCACCATAGAAACCAACATGGAATTCATTCATTAATTTTTCAGATTCTTCCTTGCTAACACAATGGAGGATTACCCCATCGGGACTCATCCATCCAAGGCCATCTCGGGTCAAGAAGAACTTAGATGCTTTTAGCCTCAAAGCCTGCCTCTTATGATCAACAAGGTGGGGAGGGGCAGATAGATTGCACAAATAATAAACGATGTCCGTGTACCAGTCATCGTTTTCGAGCTCGGTGGATGAGCACATAATTGCTCCTCTTCTCTTTCTTTACTGGCTTGACTATTTCTCTCAGTAAGCATCTTAGACAATCCTTGTCCCTTGATGACCTTTTTAGGGTGGATATCAAGGTCATATTCTTGGATTTTGGATACCCATTTGCCCCTAGATCCGAGACAATCAGATTGTGACAACACATCCTTCACAGTAGGGTAAGGGACATATGCATATATTTTATTGTACCCTACATAGGCTCTAAAGACTTAAGGGATTTGACAAGAGCGTAAGCTTGCTTTTCAGTAATGGTGTATCTTGTCTCAGCATCTCCGAGGGGCTTTCTCATGAATGCCACCGATCTTTCCCCTCCTTCCTCATCCTTTTGCATGAGGATACCAGCTATAGTGTCCTTGGATGCGAAGGAATATATTATAAATTCCTTGGTGTAGTCGGGCCTCATTAAGATAGGGGTAGAGGCAATTCTTTCTTTAATATCTTCAAAGGCTTCCTTTGTAGTTTGGTTCCACGAGTATGGAGTATCTTTCTTTAGGAAGTCATTCATAGGTTGACAATTTCAACAAAATTTGGCACAAATCTCCTCACGAAGTTTATTTTTTTGAAAAAGGTCCATAAGGCACTTTGATCTTTGGGAGGGGGAATGCTTTTGATGGTTTAAATTCTTTCGGGGTCGATACTAATCCCATCCTTAGAGACCACGTGCCCTAACAATTTACCCTTGTCAACACCGAATATCGATTTCTTAGAGTTCAGGGAGATGTTGTATTGCCTACATTTCTCAAAACCCTTTCTCAAGTGTTTGCAATGATCATGTCTTTGCTTAGAAGCGACAATCAAATCGTCTTAGTAAATCTCCATGATCTTTCCAATAAGGTCTCTAAAGGCAAAATCGTGGGCGCTTTGGAAAGTGGACCCAACATTGAGGAGACCAAATGGCATCCTAAGGTACAAGTATGTTCCCCATGGTACCCAGAAAAACCATCAAGGAACGACATCATTTGGGAACCTGTTATTCTTTGCAAGAGATTTTCCATATTGGGCAAGGGGTAATTGTCTTTTAGACACTCACGGTTGAGATCCCTGAAATCAATGCACATCCTAATATTGTTAGTCCTTTTACGGGTGATCACAGGGTTGGAGATCCAGGACGAAATCCAGGACGAATGTCATATAAGGGCTATTATCCCTGAATCGACCATCCTTTGGAGATCTTCCTTGACCAAAGGTGCAAGCTTGGGGTTTATTCTTCTCAACTTTTGTTTGTCGGGCTTGGCACCTTCCTTAAAAGGAATAGTATGCTGGATAACCTCAGGGCTATATGCTTTCAAGTCATCATAAGACCAAGCGAACACATCCTTGAATGCCCATAACAATTTCTCGAGTTCCTCCCTTTCTTCTTTAGACAAGTTTTCCCGATTTTGACCATTTGAGGAGAGGTTTAAGATCCAAGGTTGAGGTCTAATGTATTAGGTGATTGTTGATCATCCTTTTTAGCAGTGGTAACATCATCCCTATCAAAGTGTTGTTCATTTATTAAATCTTTACCCTTTCTATTAGGATCTTTATGGTCCTGAAGGAAGTTGGCTATATCTTGATCATCTTCAAAAACAAGCCAGTGTTCTTCATAATTAGTGATAGAGGGCCGGTGGATTGTGTCAATTATACGCTTCCCTCTTTTAGCGACATCACTACGAATAAATGAGGATGTGGATGCAGCTATGGCTAGGGCATTGGCCATGTCATTTAGGCATCAATTTAGGGCCAAGAATTGTAGCTCTTTGAATCCCTTGATCATGCTAGTGATTCTCTCCCTATTAGCGTTTCAATTTTTCATCCTTAGTTTCAAAAGTCCCCCTTATTTGAGAGATAACAAGGTCAGAATCTCCAATTATGATTAAGTGTTGGATCCCCCTTGATCGAGTTGCCTTAAGTCCTAGTAGGAGGGCCTCATATTCTACTGTGTTATTCATGCAAGCAAATTGGAGTTTTAAAGAGAATAACAAGTACTCCTCAAAAGGGGATATGATGACAATGCTAGCCCCTGATCCGGTCTTAGAGTGAACCCCATCAAAATACATAACCCATCGCCCAAGGAGACGGGTAGGCTTGATATGCTCACCCTTGAAAATTCTCCATTCTCCAAGTTTATTATCTTCTTCTTCCAAGTCATTGTCAGTTTCTTGAGAGTTGGCAATCATTGGGGCAGTGAATTCCTGCCTAGGGATAGATACATAGGAGTTCTCTTTCCAAGGAAGGTATATAGTGGAACTATCTTCATTGATGGATAGGTTCATGTTTTCAACGAATTGTTTCGATAGAATCATGCCCCATGTTGGATTGGTTTTGATAATGAGAATGTTTATGGAGAATTCTCTCTCAGGATATGTATGGAAAAAGATCTTTCTATCTTCTACCAACCCACATACCCTGAATTCTTCACAATTTAGAATCACCCTGCCTCGACATTTTGTTGAAAGAGTAATCCCAAGCATTTTCATAATACTGGAAGGCATGATATGGATAGGGCTCCCTGAATTTAGGATGCAATTCTTGAAAGTATGCCCGCTTATTCCCAGAGTCACATAAAAAGGGCCAGTCAAACTTAAATTCAATCTTAAGGGAATTTTGGTAGTGGGGTCAAGAGATTCTTTTGCCTTGTTGTTGATTTCTCGTGTCATGATTTCTTCATGATGGGGAATACTTTGACTTGAGGGGGAAGGCTTGTCTTCAATTTGCAGCATGTTGATCAAATTATGCTTCATGGCTTCATCAAGGTCAATCATCATGTTTTGAGCTTGGAAGAGACTAGAGGGGTTTTTATTTCGGACATTGAAGACCAACTCTCCTTTGAAGGCATTGACGTAAGCAACCATAGCTACATCCTTTAGGGTAGACATTTCTTAAGGGATATAATGGATAACCATATTGAATCGTTGATTAAACTCAACAATGGTCTCATCCTCTTTCTTTTCACTAGACAAGAGCCCTTTGTACATTTGGACCACGTCCTTTTTTGGGAACCATCTTCTTCTAAATGTTTGGACAAATCCTTCCCATGTGGAGATGGAAGATGATGGAAGATTGAAATAGCAATCCCGAGCATTCCCTGTCATGGTCGTAGTGAAATAAATCATTTGGCTATAGTCATTGTATAGTTCATCACATGTTTGGTATTCAAATTTGAAGAGATGTTCCTAGGGATCCTCCTTCCCTGTGAACATAGGTCTACTGGGGTCTTCAAGTGCTACACAAAAGAGAGCCCTGGTCATGGAGGAAAGGTCTAAAGGTCTAAACATCTTATGTTTCTTCCTTAATTGATTTAGCTTTTTGTTGAAGAAAGGAACAGGGGGTTCGTCATCTCTCCTTCGATGGTAAGTCACAACCTCAAGATCTTCCATCTGGGAGAGAGAATGTGGAGTCGCCAGAGGAATGCTTTATAGATGTCGTCAATGAATCAATTCCTTAATGATTCACTAGGGAGGTAGACTTGCTTCCTCCCTGACAACGGCGCCAAAATGTTACTGCTCAAACTAGCAGGGGACTTAAAGGGGGATCCCTAAAGGGAAAATGCGTACTATGTATTCTAGGGAAAAGAGGAGAGGATTTTGAGGGTTAGGTTTATGTGATAAGACTTGTGAAGGAGTTCCCCAATCCCTAAAATCCTTGTTAGAATTGGTATCCCAGATGGTTTTTGAAGAATAATCGTTTAAAGGAGCGGGACCACATGGGGCCAAGTGGACCCGGTCTAGGGTATGAGGAAAGTATGTAGCAACCAATGATATTCTTACCCTATACAAGGTGAGGAAAGGATCAAAGCAAGTATCTTCACTCAAAGATGTTTTGACCCTATAAGGTACTAGCCTTGGGGATGGCAGGGCAAGTTTTGATCCTGGAGCTAGGGCCTGGCTTTTCTACCAGCTCCATCGTTGAAATGTCTTCAAAATTGGAGGAGAGCTAGAGGAAAGGCCAACGCAGGAGACACTAGGAGATCCATTTTTTCTTATTGATAGCTTGTCGGGAAATCAATGCCCTAGGCACACCAATGTGGCTAGTCCCGGAAGGATGTGAGAAAATATGGATTTCAGTGAGCACCCTTGGTAGATCAGTGCCTTAATCTTTGAGAGAATGGAGTCTATGTTGAGTAAGAGTAGGATTTCTTCGTTCCCAGTAAAGGATGCCTCAAGATCACTTCGTTTGCCTTCTAGGTCAAGAAGAAGCAACCTTGCAGCTTTTATACTTCGATGTGCTAGAGGAATGGCTTATCAAGGTCAAGTTTTACCCCTAGGAGATTTTGCTCACATTACATGGCCCGTACATTGAAGGAATGCTATAGTAGAGACAAATTCCACAATATTAAGCAATAAATGCATGCAACAATTAGCCCTAGTATAACAAAAATCCCAATCCAACATATATGACAAAAGTAAACAAGAATAACATCAAAAAGTGTGTACTTACATGTAATAGAGTATATACAACCATTCACAATTGACAATAAAGAAGCTCCAAGAGAAGATAGACCAATATCCACACATCAAAACTCATCCATAAAGCTCCAATTCATCCTTAGAAAAAGTGCGAAAACCTCAAGAGAGATAAGAGATCCAAACCAAAGTGATCATGAGCAAATGAGCTCATCTCACTTGTATTTATACACAACATAGGAGTTTGAATTAACCTCCTTGGCCTATATAAGCCCCAAAAATAAAATAATGTTCTAATAATTCAACTTTTGGTGACAAGCCCACCAAACAGCTCATAAATGAAAAAGTAAGCCTCTCAAGAAGTCAAATAAGTAATCTATGCATGTCGTAGGGCCCTCTAAGAGGCCTAATGAGATACATGTGTGCCACAATGA
The DNA here is from genome assembly GCA_000404065.3 of Pinus taeda. NCBI lineage: Eukaryota > Viridiplantae > Streptophyta > Pinopsida > Pinales > Pinaceae > Pinus > Pinus taeda. The sequence continues at coordinate 64,607 of APFE030127319.1, read as the reverse complement.
AGAATAGGACCCTCGAAAGCAGTGGACAAGGGGTTGGCCCCTTGTAATAACTTGTGGTGCCCCAAATGACATGTGGGGGCACACAAGTGTCCTCATGGGTCTCCAAAAAAATCGAAGATGCCAGTAGATCGCCTCCAAGGGCTAGGATGATGGTGTAGGTGATGCCACATCATCGTGCAAGTCCTGGATCATTTGCCAAGTGTATGGTGTAAGTCTGGGGCCAGCTGGGCATGATGGATCACGTGCATCTTCCTCGTCCAATAAGTGAATCCCAAGCAATCTCTGAATGGTTGTGGGGATCCATGGAGTGTTGTCTGCTACATGGAGGCCCATGGCTCTCAACACACACCTAACATGTGCCAATGTAGCCCTCTAGAGGATTAGGACCCCGTATAGGGAGACCAAACCCAAGATGGAAACCATTTGCAATCCTGCATAAGATCCAATGCGTCCCCTAGCATTCCACTACAACAAGTCATTAAAGAAATCAAGTAAATGACCTTACCAATCATGGACCACAGGTGGAGACTTCATAATGGCATGCCCTTCCATAATGGGCTTTGGGATGTGCCAATGTCTCCTAAACTCCAAATGGGGTTAACCAAGAATCCTATCAGGTGGTTTCTACTTTTAAAGGTGATAATATGTTCAAGGTACATCCTTCAAAAGGCGGTGGCATGTGACAGATAGGTGAATGAAGTAGGGAATGAGAAGGGGCAACCCTGGGTCACATGTTGGGGTACAAGGGTAGCTAATAAGAGGAAAGCCCACACTTGGGTGTATAATGTATAGGAGGGAGCAATCATGGTACATGAGGTGCCCCGACTTTGATTTTTCCATCCTTCTTTTATGCCTTTTTCCTTTTCATGATTTTCTCTGATTAATTTCTCGAGGCTTAAGCGGTTAGAGCATGATGTATAAGATATAGCAGTGAATTCCCCCTTTTAAGGTGGGGCGGTTCATCGCCCACTAGGGGTTGGGAAAATCATGGGTTTCTATATGATGAAGAAGGCTCATAGAACTTGTAGGAACCAGGGTGATGGCCATGATGATGGGATAGAGCTCATGTATTGGCTTTTGCCCATGTGCTAAATGTTTTTGTCTTGACCATCTTTTGCATTTTGTGGTACATTTTCCTAGTGAATTTGGCCATATATGCTTTTAACTTTCTTTTCAACTGCATCAACCTCCGAGCTTCATTCCAGGCGATGACCCAAGGTGTGGGCAAGGGGAAGGGGCAAGCTAACCCTATGTGGACTCAGGCGGGAAAATGATTGGGTAATAATGAATGGGAAGAGGGTAATAATAGTAGATAAGGAAGCGAGACCACGGAACCAAAATCGGGGTTTCTTGTGAAATATCATCCATGGAACCAAATGGTCAATAAAAAAGATCCCACGGGACTAGAGTCCAAGGTTGATTCCTAAAAGGGGTCTAGGGTATAGAAGCATAGACCTAGCTCATCTTTCCGCCAAATCCCCCCATTAAACCATGCCTAGAAGTGTCCATGATAAACAAACTACAATACTCAATTTCCAAATGACAAGGCATACCTTTAGATTCTGGAGGCCCACCTTCAAACATACAATCATGGCAGATGGACGAGGGACCACATGGCTGACTCAGGTGGCACAAAAGATGGCACAATGAGCTAGCTGGTGTCTGTAAGGGGCTGAGGACCATCTTGGAGAAATTTTTTATCCTAGGGATATTACCCACAAAATGGTGGGTAACAAAGAACACGACCACCAACGAATTGTTATGTCAACATTACATCATTAAGCCTTAGAAAAGGCTAGATCACCATGGAAACATATGTAGTACCTCCCCTCTAACTCTAACTTAGGAAATAATACACGTCACCAAGGGTGCTTACATCATCAAATACATATCCTCTTAGGTGATGTATAACAAGGTTACAATGTTATAAATTTATATCACCTAGGGAGATCCCACCAAGGAAAAGTGTATCACCCCACCACATCAACGGCATAGAAAAATGAAACATAAGAAAGGTGTTAACTTCATCAACCATCAACCGTCAAGTATGTCTTCACCGCACATCCAACAAAATGGGACCATGTAGAACACTCCCTCCTTGTGACAAACCAATTTCATAACTCCATCATACATAGTCACTAGGATGCTCCAAAAAATAGGACACATGAAGTCACAAGAATCCATATGTCAAGAGAGTGATCCATCAAGCAAAGGCATGAAAGTAGCACCAAACCATAAGATGACCATCCACCATAGAGAAGTGAATCTCCTCTACCAAAGATCTCCATCAGGTATTCCACTGCCAAGAAGAGAAAAGTTACCATGAAGATTTGAAACCCCAAATGCTCCAAAAGCTCCATTGGTACCAGCTGCAAGCCCCATCAATGTGATGAAATCACAATGTGGAACCTCATATAGTATGAGGTGTAACAGAATTTTTTTTAACTGTAACAGTTATTGGAAGAAAATGTTGTGCTTGTGTCAAACAGTTTTTGGAAGAAAATGTTGTGTTTGTGTCTAACAGTTATTGGAAGAAAATATTGAGTTTGTGTCATTGCTGAGATTAGTATCTATTTACTGCACAGCTTGAAATAATAATTAATGCAAATCTTTGTTTCTATGTCAACGGTGTTATATAGTTTGGTGATAGCTTGCACTCTTGTGTTTTTTTCTAGTCAGTGCTGTCCTTATTATGAGAGATTTTAGAAATGTTTTCAAAAACTGACGGAGGACTATGCTTAAAATCTTGAGTGTATTTCCATTATATTAACAGTTTTGGAATTATATCCAATAATTTAGAAAGGACTCTGCATAGAACCTTCTGAGTATATCACCATTATATCAGGTCTGCAAAATTTTAGTTTATCTGTCAAATGATCCTTTTATATACTGCCCACAGAGTTGTCTGAATTTCAATTTTTAGTCATAACTTTGCATAGAAAGAGTTAAGTTAACTATAGGGAGTATTCTTTAAGTATATATAACTTTTCAGCTTTCTTAGGTGGTGTTTATAAGCTTAAACCACTTGGCCTTTTGTTTCTTCCATCCATTAAAACATGTTATGACATTGCTTGGTTTGCTTCAGGGAGTTGAATTTTATGCCATAAATACAGATGCTCAAGCCCTGCTACAGTCAGCTGCAGATGAACGTATTCAAATCGGAGAGCAGCTGACACGTGGACTAGGTAGCATACTTGCTTCTTGTTATCTGCTATTGCAATATATCAAAAGCTATAGATGTGCCATTCATAGTTGTGCTATTGTCTCACCAATATCCTGTAGTTTGACTTGGTTTATTTTAATTAGATGAGAAACAAAGAGGTAAACCATTAAGGATCTATCGTAAGTTGGCAAACATTGTTTTGTATGTTTGGATAATGCAAAATTTGTTTGCATATCATCCCTGTCAGGTGGTAACACCTTCTTTGTTCAGAGCTGCAGGTACAGGGGGGAATCCAGAACTTGGGGAACAGGCTGCAGAAGAATCAAAAGATGCTATTGGTAGAATTCTTGCAGAGTCTGATCTAGTATTTATTGCAGCTGGAATGGGAGGAGGTACTGGGTCTGGTGCAGCTCCAGTTATTGCTAGAATATCAAAAGAAGCAGGTTATTTGACTGTTGGTGTAGTTACTTACCCTTTCAGTTTTGAGGGTCGCAAAAGAGCTGTACAGGTAGATGATGGGTTGTTCATGCTTAGGCCTATTGCTATATTGAAGATGCTTTTAGCATATTCAAATACATAAAATCTTTTTTTTTGAAAATCATCTAGAATAGTTTAAAACTTTAATTTGTTACTATTATGTTGTAGAGCGTTATAGATGAAAGTTTGAAATACTAGAAGGTCCAAAATATTTCCTCATTGAATGTATTATACAACAGGCTTTGGAAGCAATTGAGAAACTGCAAGAAAGTGTGGACACACTGATTGTCATCCCTAATGACAGGTTACTAGATGTTGCGACAGAGCAAACACCTCTGCAAGATGCTTTTCTTCTTGCTGATGATGTACTGCGTCAAGGTGTTCAAGGAATATCTGACATTATCACAGTAAGCAGGAAATTGAGATTCCTGGTCTTTATTTTTTAGGGACTTCTTCCAAAATGCATGTCCTTATTTTTTTTCTAATGATCTGAGCAGGAAATATGTTAAAGCCATTGATATGGAAATGCAGGTTCCTGGTTTGGTGAATGTGGACTTTGCAGATGTGAAAGCTATTATGAAGAATTCAGGGACAGCCATGCTTGGGGTGGGAATTTCATCTGGTAAAAACCGTGCAGAGGAAGCAGCTCAACAGGCCACCTCATCTCCTCTGATAGAAAGATCAATTGAGCGTGCCACTGGGGTTGTGTATAATATAACTGGAGGAAAGGACATGACATTGCAAGAAGTAAACAGAGTCTCACAAGTATGACATTGAACACAATTCTTGATTTTTTTACCCAATTTTAAAGGAGAACCCAATATTTTAATTCTGCATATAGATGTGAGGTGTTTGAGCTTTTTTTAGACCTGAAGTGACACAGATAATCTATGCCTCATCTATGTAAAATTTGCAAGGAAGTTTGGCATCCCCTGGCTACATACAGAAGTCTGGAATTTTGATATTATCGTAGGAATCTTCTCTGAAACATTAATAGATGAATGCCTATTCCCACAATATCAGAATAAACACCCCTTGATTTTAAGGCTTTTATCTGCTCAACCGAGTCCTCAAGACCTATTTTTGGAACTCTAATCCCAACCTGCACCCATTCAATTCCCAGCTTTGAGTCCTCTCACACCTGGAAATCCCTCAAATCTCTGTCCAAAGCAATGCCTAGTAGGATAGCCACAGCTTTTAACTAAGCCCGGTCTTTAGATCATCCTCCAATACTGCAAAGAAAGGTTAATCCAATGGTAGTCTGGGAAATAGAAGTTAGAACACTCCACTAGCTCCACATAAACCAGGGTTCCCATGAGAAGCACCATCAAAGAATCCGGAGGGGATTACCTTTTTTTAATTTTTAATTCACCCACCTGTCTTGGTGGCTTTGGCTTAGGTGCACACTTGATTCCTTCATAAATATATTTCGCCTTGTAGAGCACCTATACAAGAAAGATACAGTTTTCTTGAAAGATAGCAAAGTTCCTAGATATTCACATCACCCAGAAAACTACAACAGGAAGAGAAGCACGAAGACCCATGTCCTTATCTTCAAACCAATTCTTGAGAGCAATCTCCAGGCTATCACCTTGCCACACTTGTTTTCCTCCAGTCAAAACCTTGACAGCATATCGTATAGTCAACTATGCAGCCTGTGTGAAGATTTCTTTAAAATATTCCATGTTGGTACCTTGTTGACAAGTGCTAGCCATAAGAAACTATGGGCCTTCAGAGGGTTTTATAAATTCCGAATTTTTATCCACCATCAACATATGCCCTGTTTGACTCCTTCCAGAAACATAGTGAGTATCTCAAATGAGCAGAATAATATCCTTTCTAGGGTTAAGTGACCAGAGAGAGAGAGGAGATATTTTCTTTATTTGTTTATATTCATATTTAAGATTTTTAAAGATAAGTGTACCCTATGGCAATTTATATGTGCCTACTTGACTGGTCCAATTCCAGTATCCTTTCTTAATTTCCAAAAACATTTGGTCATCCTCCCAGCTGCTGAAAAAGGGAGACTGACAGGCTAAACCCATGCATTCATGCACTTGGTCCTTGGCTGATTTAGCTCCTTGACCAACTGTTATTTGTGATTTCATAGATTCATTAGCTAGAAGTTTATCATCACAGTAAAACTTATCTTTGCCTTTCGTGGAAACTATAGCGACTCGATTGAATTCTAGTGATCATTTGTAGAGAATATTCATTGGATTTGTCATTTGACATTATCAGCCCAAATCTGAAAACATAATGGGTGGAAGCTCCAGAATGATATCTCTAGTATCCATGTGTGGTAGGAGATTATTGTTTCCACTTAATGTGTTATTATGGCCTTTTTTTATGACAGGTGGTGACTAGTTTGGCAGACCCATCGGCAAATATTATATTTGGAGCTGTTGTTGATGAAAGGTATAGAGGAGAGGTTCATGTAACTATTATTGCAACAGGATTTTCCCAAACATTTCAAAAGACATTGATAACAGATCCGAAAGTTGCTAGGCAAGAAGCAAAAGTTTCTACAGAACTGAAACCAAAATTGAAACCGAGAATGACTATCTCTTCTAGATTTTCTGGTAGAAAGGGAATTTTATGAGGACAGGGAGACAATAATTGGATTTCACTTGTCACTTCTGTACATAAAGGTGGCAGTTTCACCTTACTGCCATGGCTTCTGGTGCTATGTTTGACGCACAGCTTCTTAGTGAATTGGAGGGGAAAAGGAACTCTTCTCAGATTTGCAAGCTTCATTTTTTAATGATACGCTAAGAGGAGTTTAGATTGATCTCAATTACCTTCTTTAGCAAAGGTCAAGACTGAATACCTTTCATTCTTCAATTTCTTATAGTAAATGTAAAGCTTTCGTTTTACCAGTATCAAGATTCAGTAAAACCTTTGTCTAACGTATTTTCCTAGGAATCTGGATTTTGCTTTTACTATGACTATTATCCAGAGCTCGGAAATGATGTTTGAATCAGGAAGATAAATTTTTCCTGCTATCTACAGAATTGATGTAGTACACAGTTCCATTTTTCTTAATTTATTTGTGTTGATGTCTTAAAACAAATGTCAAGGACACATAGGTTTCTGGTCAGATACTATTTAGTTGTTAGTTATCGGAAGTATGGTAAGGAGTTGAAGTGCACATCCATAGACATGCATTTCATATTTATTTCTAATTCGGGATTGGTTCTTGACTTGGAAATGCATCATTTGAACTATGCAAAGCTGTTTGAAAATGATACCGTCTGTTAAAAATTTAAGTGAACCGAGTTCGCAGAATGCATACAATATGGTGTAAAAATATTGAGTTACTAGTTAAGGTTCATTCAGGTACATTACATCTTAAGAACTGTTGTGCATTTTAAACAATTATAGCATGCTTTAAGTAACCAGTCCCTAAAAATGCCCACTTAAAAGCGCATAACCACATAAGGGTGCAGCTTCGAGATGCTTCATCCTAGGTCCATTTCATTTGAATGCAGTCCCTAGGTGTGTAAGACTAGCATAGACTATGGTGTAGATAATCTGGAGAAAAATTCATTTTTTATCTTTTTAGGAATATAGGCAAAAACAAAGCTTCAGAGCAATCATTTGCAAAACCTTCTTGGACTCCTTAGAACTATCATGGACTCATCTCTTGTAGTTCTTAAATTTCTTGGCTCATCACTCCTTTTTACGTTTTCCCTTATTTTCTGATCAATAATGTTCGTTCTTGTTCTCTTTCAGATTAATTATTTGTTGAAAACTAACTTTTCAGTTAAGAAAAAATGGAAAGACCAACCAAAAGTTCCGCTTATTTCCCAGTTTCTACCAGGGCTTCCTAGAACATGGTTTCATCAGGTTGTCTAAAGCAACAATTTTTCTGAAAACACAGGTAGGGGGTCACATGAATGCTTAACTAATGGCAGAGTACAATTTTCTCCTAAAGATAGAGGTGGAAGGCCTTTTGAATCCCAATTTTAGCAGCTAATGGAAAGGAAATATTATGAGTTCCCAATTTTTCTTGGTATTAGATACCAATTGAGATAAAGCAAAAACTGTGAAGCACGGGTTTGAAATATTATGAGTTCCCAATTTTTCTTGGTATTAGATACCAATTGAGATAAAGCAAAAACTGTGAAGCACGGGTTTGCGAACCCATCTTGGGTTATCGTCCCCACAAACCGGGTGCTGGAGTGGGTACTTTCCAGACGAACCCCTATGAACCGGGTTCATCCCATAAGAACCCGATACTCAATAATTACGGGCTGGGTTCATTTGCTTAAATGGGTTCGCTAAACCCCCCAAAATGGGTGCATGAACCCTGAAAAGGGGTGTGACAGGTTCTTATGTGGCGTCGGGCAAGAAAAAAAATTCCTATGTTAGTAAAACATTTCAAATTTAAAGTTCTGAGGACTTAATTTCTTTGCCATGATTTTGATCAAAATTCCTATCTTAGTAAAACATTTCAAATCTAAGGTTCCGAGGTCATAAAGTCCCATTGTTTCAAATGTACAGGTTTTTTAAATTTCTTTACCATGAATTAGTTCCTGGATTTTATTTCTTAATGATATAATCAATAATTAGTAATGCATGCTTCTAACTGAAATTCAACATCTTTTTACAAAAATACCATTGAGTACAAGTCATTTTAAGAAGGATATATGCATTTAAAATAATGTAGAAATACCATTAAGTACAAGTCATATGAAGGATTTATGCACTTAAAAAAATACATTTGCTATCTTAAGTGTTCACTAATTTCCTTGTGTTTCTTCCGCTTTGATAAATTTCTCCACAATGTCAATATCCATATAATATAAATGTTTCATCACACTCAAAACAACACTTCGATACTAAGTTACTTATTTATTCAGTGGTATTCATATGTGAGGAATGTGTTTTTATGGTTTAAAGTTCTTAAAACAAATATATTAATTTTATAATCTACTTTGGTTTTCTTCTTGAAGGGAGTTATTGTTTTCATTTCAATATTTAAATTGCAATTTCCACTTGATATCAAATTTGAAATTACAAAGTGAATGTTCATGTTTAAGTCTCTATATTATTTATTTTTCTTGTTGTAAGTTGGAAGATTTCAAAATTCATATATATATATACCTCATACGAACCCATGTACCTATTTCAAAAAGTGACGCACCCATCCCCGAACCCATGTGTCTTGGAAACATAGAGCAAAAATGATCACAATGTTGAGAAATCTAGGGGCAACTAGATTAGGTGATTTCTCTTACTTTGATAAGTGCTTGTGATGCATTGTTACTTAACTTGATTAACTTCTTCTTTCACTTGATTATTAATAGTGTTTTCCATTATCAAACAACTACCAAACAATGAAGAACAATAACGCAAGAAGACACAAGATATAGGCTATCAACTAGGGCCAAAACCTCTCCACTTGAGAGGAAAACCCACAAGAACTCCTCTTATATATTTTCAATTTACGAATTCCAAGACCTATGACCCTTGACAGAGACCCCTCCAAGACCAAGTTAAACTTCTCCATGAAGCACTTCCTTCTCACTAAGTCAAACTAAGTCAAACTTGCCTTCTAGCAGCCTCCACTTCTTTGACCAAGAATTTCGACCTGCAAATTTGACTGCAATTTCAACTTTTCTACCTGTTAGAAAATAAAAAAGGCATAAATATTTTCTTATTCTTGATAATAACTTGCAATGTTTCTTGTTATTATGATTCTTTATATATTCGTTCTTTTAGTTCATCAAGCAATTACCAAATCAACAACACATAAAAACAATAGACACCAGATATAGGCACAGTGCCAGGGCAAAACCTCCTCTCGAGGGGAAAACCCAGTCAAGAAATTCTATATTTCAATAGTATTCTTTGAGACTCTTCACCCTAGACCAAGACAAAACCTTTCCTCCTCACCAAGTGAACCTCCTAGAATTTCTACTCCTTTCTAGCAACTTCAACTAGGCAACAGCTTTGGCAATTGACAATCTTGGAAGACTTCGATCTCCTAATCAAGAGCACGAAACAGAGAAAGAGAACCACCAAAATTTCGATTTTTCTTTTCTCCTTAGACGTCCCCAAACTCGCATTCACTTCGGCTTCCCGACAACAAACTTCGCACATTTTTCCCAACTACAAGAGAACTTCACATTTCTTCCCAACTACAAGAGAATTTCGCATTTTTTCCCATCTAAAATAGAAATCGAACTTGTGTGTGAGAATGATGCTCCAAATGAATTCGATGAGCTTGTATTTATAGGCTCCATGTGAGGTCAAATAGGGTCCTTAGGTCGACTTGATCTTCTTCTAGGCCGACATGGTGTGGAGGTTACATAAATCATATTTGACTCAATACCTAACTTTTTTACATGATTCAAAAGCCCAAGAAAGGTCTCTTTAAAAGTTCACTGACTCTATTGACTCATAATAAATCTTAGAAGTCCTCAATGGGGACTTTGACCTAAAACATGGTGACCCAAGCATGAAACCCATGCTTTAATAAGTGACATTAATAATAATATTTTTTTTTTTCTTTATTTTGTTGACAAATACATTACATGATGACTCAAGTACATTAATGAAGACCGAACATAGTTACATTTTCTAATACTTCTTTTTAACTAGGGAGGTATTCATAATGTACAAATAAAAGGGAAGATCTCAAACTATATGAACTAAGAAGAACTTTAGGCACCACAATGCCATGGACTAGATTCCTGACCGGGGCAATCTATCCAAGTGGTCTCTCAACAATATAGGCACCACAATGCCATGGACTAGATTCTTGACCGAAGTAATCTATCCAGGTGGGACTAAGATGGACAAGCTTTCAACCCCTCTAGGTACCATCAAGCTTACTTGCTAACCATCAACCCAGAAATCCAGGTGCGTGTTAGAGCTCAATGACCAACGCCACCTTTCCAACTTTGGGATATAGACATCAACACAAAGTGTTGGCCAAATGTCCTCCCAGATAATGCTTCACTCACAAAGCCTCAACACCCCTTGATTCAGCAAATCAAAGACCACAAATCTCTCCCAATCAAATTGATTAGTAACAAGCATGCTATCAAAACCTTCGATAAATTCACCTGTACAAACACAACCCCAATTAACAATATATTTTCACATGTACATGATCAAAACAAACCTTCGGGGTCATATTCGATGTTGCTCCTCAACTTAGTTGATCCAAATTAGATCATTATATTGTTTGTCATCCATCTCGATGCATTTGGAGTGGAAAAAGTGGAGGAATCAGCGCATGGGACCGTTTTTACTAGTGGGACCCAGTTTGACGATATGGGGTTTGAAACCTTCTGGGAGCATTTTGAGGCATCAAACGATGTTTTTTGGGGGTAAAAATTTGCCACTGAAGCGTTGCACCTTTTCATGCTATTCTACACATAGAGAGATTTCCAATGACATAAGAATTGTGTCAATCAGATTCTGTATGCAAAAGTTATGCCACTCAAAAGTTGACCTTCCTGTTTTCACACCTATAGTTTGGAAGGATGCTGCGTCATCCCCCATTATTCATGAAAAGGAGCTGGCCACATGTTTGTGATGTAAAAGACTCTATAAGAGTCTATTTTGTAGTTCTAGTTAAGAGTTGATGTAGTCAAACTTGACCACTAGTAGGCTATCAGGCCGTGTTATAACCCAACCACTAGGAGGAAGAGACATTCCATTCTTTCGAGAGCATTTGTTCCATAAATGAGAAAAGATAGCTAAGAGAGATAGGAGGTAGAGCGCAAAGAGAGGATCTATGCATTGTAGTAGCCCACAGACTATGGACATTACTTCTTTATACCTGCATTCATATTTCTAGATAGAGAAAGAGAGCGAAGCGACCTCACCTTCCAGCTGGGTTTTCTCCCGAAAGGTTTTCCCAGAGAACATATCTTGTGTCTTATGTGTGTGTGAGATTATTTAGTCGTTCTCTTCTTTTTTGCATAATTTACTTTTACATGTATGCATTAATTACAGTAATATCTACAAATCTAGAAATTAAATAAAACTGTAATAGTGCAGAATCTCAAAATTTTAATATAATATTATCAGATATGTTGTGAAGAACTGTCCAGTGGAATATCCACGACAGTTTATGGATCATTTGGTATCAAAGCAAGTTTCTTTGGGTATTTTGTGGAGATTGCAAGGATCTAGGTCAACGAGGCAGGAAATTGTAAAATCCTAATCATGGGCGATGAATATATATGAACCTCGTGATCCTGTAGATGTGAGGTTTTCGCAGCTTGAAGAACAAGTCACGGATATAAACCGCAATATAAACCTCCTCATGGCGGCATTAAGCAATAAGCTGAGGATATTTGGAGAAGAAGGGGATTCGAATGCAGAGGACAAATCAGAATGGGGATCGGGAGATTGGGAAGACACAAATAACCAATTGAAGAAAGAACTTGGAAAAGATCAACCCAGTTCCAGTGCTGTGAACCAATCCTTGTTTAAAGTGGAAGCGAAAGTCTATATTAAGCCATACCATGGCGAGATCGACGCTCTGACGCTGAGCCATTGGTTGCAACAACTGGAAGTTTATTTCAGTGTCTATCGGATTGAGGAAGGGCAGAAAATCTCATTCGTGTGGTTGAAATTGGGGGGCCATGCATTGACTTGGTGGGAGAGACACACATAAACCCTGAGGTTGGAGGGAGAATCTCCAATGACTAAGTGGGATGATTTCAAAACCCTCATTAAGTTACTATTTTATCCCATTGGGTACGTGGAAGACCAGTGGATCTAGTGGCATTACTTCAGGCAAAAGCTGGGTCAAAGCGTGCCGGAGTACACAACAAAATTCAGAAAGATGGCTATAATGTTGGGTATCTCTACAAAGAACCCAGATGTACTCTTCAAGTATTTGGGGGGTCTGCACCGCCATTTGTGTGAGCAAGTGATACTGTTCAAGCCCAAAACAATGGATGAAGCTTGTGTACAGACATAGTACCTAGAGAACATAGGTCTGAAAAGAGCGCAATCAAGTGGATCGAAACAAAGGAAACAACAAGATGCTTCTAAGGAGGGGAAGAAGAAGCAAAAAGGGGGAAAAGATAAAAAGACGACGACCACAACACACCAATGCAAAGATCCTAGCAATCACTGCAACCACTACAACATTGATGGCCATACAGAGAAGAAGTGTTGGAAGTTGCATCCAGAGCTAAACCCGAAGAACAAAAAGAAAGAGAATAAGAAGAAGAATCTCACAGCCACTGATTCGAGCAATGAAGTTGAAAGAAGCTCAAATGTGGATGAGAAGATCGTCTGTACATCAGTGTAGAAATGGGTGAATCTGAGTAGCCTTCAGCAACAGGAAGAGAAAGAAATGACCAAACTCTTCCATGTAAAGATACAGGTCAAGAAGATGAAGATTGATGCTCTGTTTGACTCAGAAACGTAAGCAAATTTCATTGCAACAGATCTAGTCAAGAAGTTGGGGCTGGAAGTTTGTGATCATCTAAGCCCATATTTGTTGGGATGGGTACATAAGGATGCAAAGATGAAGGTAACAAAACAATGCAAAATTAGATTTGCTATTAGTGCTGATTTTATTGATGAATTAGATCTAGATGTGGTTTCCCTTGATGTATGTGGAGTCGTGCTTGAGAGTCCATACATGTACATGCGTGATGCAATATTCATGAGGAGAGCTAACCAATACCTGCTCATAAAGGATGGAAAATCGTTCATCATCAACACGCACAAAGCAAGGCAAAAATTTCACTGGTAAGTGCCAACTAGGCCAAGAAATTGATCAGTTCCAGCAAGAAGTATGTTTTATTGTTTTTAAGAGAAAATCAGTCTCTAGAGGAGTCAATAAAAGGAAAGGCATCCCTAGAGGGGTGTACTAAGAAACAAAAACAACAATTGGAGGAGTTGTTACAGGCATACAATGACGTGTTCTGAGAGCCTAAAGGGCTACCCCCTAAGAGAGAAGTGGAGCACGAGATCTAACTATTGCTTGACTCCCCATTGCCAAGTATTGAGCTGTACAGGCAGTTTGTTATAGAAGCGAGGTGAAGAAACAGTTGCAACAGTTGCTGGAATAGGGTGTCCTTTGATCGAGTACATCACCATGTGGGTCAACCATCATCATTGTGCCAAATAAGGATGGGACTTGGTGGATGTGTATAAATTACAGGGCGTTGAATAAAATCACACTCAAGAACAGATACCACCTGCCCAGGATAGATGATTTGTTAGATCAGTTGCAACAAAAAAGGTATTTCACCAAGTTGGACTTGAAGTCTGGATATCACCAGGTTCGAGTGAAAGAAGAAGATACGTGGAAGACCGCCTTCACAACCAGACAATGTTTGTATGAGTGGTTAGTTATGCTATTTGGCCTATGTAATGCACTAGCTACATTTATGATATTAGTGAATGATGTACTACGCCCTTTTATAGATTCATTTGTTATTGTCTATTTGGATGATATACTGGTATATAGTGCTACCTGGGAGGAGCATATTTCACATTTGATGCAGGTGCTGGAAACATTGAAGAAGCACCAACTACTAGCAAATCTCAAGAAGTGCGAGTTTGCGCATCAGTGTTTGTTGTATTTGGGATATGTGATTGGTGGAGGATAATTGAAGATAGATTCTTCCAAGATGGAGACCATCATGAAATGGCCGTTGCCTACTAATGTTACTTAGGTTAGGAGTTTCATTGGAGCAGCGCAGTACCTGAGGAAATTCATAGCCTCGTTTTTAGTGGTAGTAGCACTGCTCCATGCCATAACAATAAGTGGCAAGAGTTTCCAGTGGGGAAACAAGCAATAGAAGGTTCTCGATGAGTTAAAGAAGAAGATAAGTGAAGCACCAGTTCTGGAATTACCAAACTTGTAATGACCCTTTGAAGTGGAGATAGATGCGAGTGGGTATGCTATGGGAGTTGTCTTGATGCAAGGAGGAAGGCCCATTTGCTACCATTCTGAAGTATTTCATGGGGCAGTCCTTAACTACCCTACCTACGATAAGGAACTTTATACCATGGTGCAAGTTGTGGAGAAGTTGAAGCACTATCTGATGTTGGAAATAATACTGAGAGGGTGGGGGGGGGGGGGTGAATCAGTATTAACAAATCAATAATCTTTTCATTTCCATTATCAGAATCATATACGCTACTTCAGTTAATGATATCCGCGTGTATACACAACTGTGTTTAATGCAACTAGCATATATCCAGTAAACTTATGATTCAGTTAGTTGATCTTCAATGAGTGCATCACAACATTATTAACCATATGAACAGTAAATAGGTGCAGTAAAACAGAACAGATCATCACACATAAGAAGCACACATGAACACCATGATATAAGGTGGAAATCCAATGTGGGTGAAAACCACCTGCTGAAATTTGTCTTTATCTTCTTTAAATAAGAAACTTCTTTTTACAATATTTATGTATTGGTGCAGTGTTATACCAGTATGCAGGCTTCTACCTGCAGAAGGCTACAACCTTCTCTCGTTCTCCAGTTTCTCCTGGAAGGGAGCTACAACCCCCTTAGCTCTTGTACTAGTTGATCCATTTATTAGTACGTAGGCGCTGACCTAGTGAAGGCTCCAACCTTCACTCATTTTCCAGCTGCGACTGGAAGGAAGCTCCAACCCCCTGGCTCTTGTACTGGCCGATATGTTTACCAGTACGTAGGTGTCGGCCTACAGAAGGCTATGATCTTCTCTCTTCCTCCAGGGACCACGTTTCATAAATTTTCATACTGGATACTCCTGAAGCACATAACCATAATCTGAAGGCCACGTTTCATCCAATTTTCGTACTGGACCCATCAACAACAATGAAGCACAAAATCGATCACCACTGCAATACAACCATCAACTACACCTGCATCATTCATTTTTGAATCACCCAACACTGAATCACTGAAACCCTGTCAACAAAACATAGTCACCAGAACACATAGTAGAACACAGAACTCTGCAACAATAACCAGATCCAACTGTAGCTTTAAATATCATATCTCATAATGTATACGCTACTATGATGAACCAAACCGACATACATACGCGCTTTTACCAAAGCAACCCGCGTAGAGATCTGCAAATATTTACTCATAACTTTGCAGTTGTTCCAAACATCAGTTATACCCAGATCATAACATTCATACAACAAAACATGCGTCAATAATTCAGATCTAGTCTACCCATGATCAAACCACATAATGATAATACATTCCAAGCCTTATGATTCTGATCCATCATTCATCATCAACCGCATAGGTTCATCCTTGATTCAGATCAAGCAAAGCATCACAAACCCATAACCAACATACTAGATCTCACACTTCATCAGATATTCAATCCTTGCACTCTTGCAGTCTTGGCCTAATGATCTTCTCCTTATATAGGTTTAGGCCTTTCTCAATACCATGGTCTAGAACCACGTAGAACCAATACCTTGGACCCAATACCTGGGGTCAACACTTCGGACCAAATACCATGGACCAAATACCACAGACCAAAACTTAGATTCCCAACATGTACACGCCTTTCCTTCTGTGAAACTACGTGTGTACGTATACGCGCCTTTTGTTCTGCTAACTCGTGTGTATACGCACTTTCATCAAGGTTAACCCACGTATACCTCTCTCTGATCATTAATTCTTTGCTCTTGACCTACTGCACTATGATCTGTCATTTGAGTGAGTTGCCATCAAGGACAACACCTGTATCATAATGCCAACAATCTCCTCCTTTGGACTTGATGGCAACAACCACACCAAGTCACTCTCCCCCTTTGACATCAAGGGCAAAGGGCGGGCCAAGATATTCTCTTCCTTGATATAAATTCTGTTGTCCATAATCCCCCTGAGTACCTGCTGAAATCTCTGATTGAGCTCCCCCTTTATACATGCCAAGATGTACCAATCCGTCCATGCTCCCCCTGAGCACATGCAAGGTCTGCAAAAGCATAACATGATTCTATACATACATTGCCAATGACCTTCCTAAAGACTCATACATACATCAATCTCCCAACCAAGTGGGGATACACCATTTTTGACTCATCCACCCAACCAGGTGGGGATATACCAAAAGTTTATACATGACACAAAAATAAAAAAACATTACATCATCCATCCCATGCATAGTGGGGTTACAAATCAAAGACCAACAATCTAATCAAGACCATGATAGTTATCAGCGACTGTCATACACCATATATGATCTGCACCATAAGCATCAACATCTAGCCCTGTAACATGCAATACCATTCTTTTGACCAACCAGTAAGATGTATTATTTAGCCACATAAGCGTCATCACCAAAGACTTCTAACCGTAATTCCAACAATGCATTATTTGAAGTATATGCTCCCCCTGAACCTCTGTCATGCCATCATCAACTAGTGACTGAATCATATCAGACTTTTGTACTGCTACTTTTCTTTAGAACATCATATATGCGACTGTGCAATGTCTAACTCGCATATATACGCTACTTTTCTTCATGAAATCTGCGTATGAGATTTAGAACACTGATGTTCCACACTTTCAGCTTCCTCTGAGTCTGTGATGTCTGTATATTCTACTATGCCACATCTTTCTGGCTGTACTTCCTTTTTCTTCCATATCTTCAATTGTGATGATGTTTTCTCCTTTTGGTATGGTGCCCAAAATCTTCTCCTGCATTCCTTTGCTCTATGTCCAAGCTTGTTACATGCATAACATTTTACATGTTTCATATTCCTCCTATAGCAGTCAATGGCTTTGTGACCAAACATATTGCAAACAAAACAATATCCCTTAAAGTACCTGGAATGTGATGATCTTTCTATGTGACGGTCTTGAACCATTCTACTTCTGCATCTGGCGGCAACATGTCCAAGATTATGACATACATAACATTCAACATTATTCATCGAAGGAAATAATTGTCTATTACTTCCACAGTTAGGAGCAAAAGATTTTATTTGAGGAATTTCTTTCCTTCGCTGTTGATGGGGTTGTCCTCTCATCTCCTTGTGAGCATTTCAGATTTCTCATTAGAATTCCTTGCCTCACCTTGTGAGCTAGATTCACCTTCAATAGATTCATGAAAACCAAGACCAGTTTTGATAGCAGGAGACCTTTGACTACTAAGAATATCATCCAAAATCGTAGTACTGTCTTGAAATCGTAATAGTTTACCTTTTTCTTCTAATTTACCTTTCAAGACATTTACCTGAACCTGATGTTGTTCTTCCTTTTCCAGACATTGCTTCTTCAAAATTTCTTCAGACTTTCTTCCTTCTTCCACTTGTTGCCTTAGTTTGAGAATCTCTTTTTCTTGTTCTTCATTCAGTTCCTGCAGCATTTGACGAACTCTGAAGGCACATTCCAGCTGAGCTTTTAGGCTGATAATTTCTTCTTTGAGGGCACTCTCCCTTTTGCTAAATAGATCTTGTTGATCTATGATTTTATTTGATGCTTCATTTGCTTGTTCATCTTCAATCTGAGGTGATTCAGACTCTGAATACTTACTTCCACTCAACGGTAGGTTGTCATTGTTCCTTTGAGCTGTCTTCTTCTTTTGAGTCACTTTCTTTCCCATTGTTCTACAGATCTCTTTCAAGCGATCAAGCTTCTATCAAAGGACCTGCTCCGATTCCAATTGTTGGAAATAATACTAAGAGCGGGTGGGGGAGGGGTGGGGTGAATCAGTATTAGCAAATCAATAATCTTTTCATTTCCATTATCAGATTCATATACGCTACTTCAGTTAATGATACCCGTGTGTATACGCAACTGTGTTTAATGCAACTAGCGTATATCCAGTAAACTTATGATTCAGTTAGTTGATCTTCAATGAGTGCATCACAACATTATTAACCATATGAACAGTAAATAGGTGCAGTTAAACAAAACAAATCATCACACATAAGAAGCACACATGAACACCATGATATAAGGTGGAAATCCAATGTGGGTGAAAACCACCTGTTGCAATTCGTCTCTATCTTCTTTTAATAAGAAACTTCTTTTTACAATATTTATGTACTGGTGTAGTGTTATACCAGTACGTAGGCTTCTACCTGCAGTAGGCTACAACATTATCTCGTTCTCCAGTTTCTCTTGGAAGGGAGCTACAACCCCCTTAGCTCTTGTACTAGCTAATCCATTTACTAGTACATAGGCGCCGGCCTATTGAAGGCTCCAACCTTCACTCATTTTCCAGCTGCTACTGGAAGGGATCTCTAACCCCCTGGCTCTTGTACTGGCCGATATGTTTACCAGTACGTAGGCATCGACTTACAGAAGGCTACGATCTTCTGTCTTCCTCCAGGGACCATGTTTCATAAATTTTCATACTGGATACTCCTGAAGCACAACACCATAATCTGAAGGCCACGTTTCATCCAATTTTCATACTCGACCCATCAACAACAATGAAGCACAAAATCGATCACCACTGCAATACAACCATCAACTACACTTGCATCATTCATTTCTGAATCACCCAACACTGAATCAATGAAACCCTGTTAACAAAACATAGTCACCAGAACATAGAGCAGAACACAGAACTCTGCAACAATAACCAGATCCAACTGCAACCTTAAATATCATATCTCATAATGTATACGCTACTATGATGAACCAAACCGACATACATACGCGCTTTTACCAAAGCCAACCCGCGTAGAGATATGCAAATATTTACTCATAACTTTGCAGCTGTTACAGACATCAGTTATACCCAGATCATAACATTCATACAACAAAACATGTGTCAATAATTCAGATCTAGTTTATCCATGATCAAACCACACAATGATAATACATTCCAAGCCTTATGATCCCGATCCATCATCCATCATCAACCGCATAGGTGCATCCTTGATTCAGATCAAGCAAAGCATCATAAACCCATAACCAGCATACTGGATCTCACACTTCATCAGATATTCAATCCTTGCACTCTTGCACTCTTGGCCTAATGATCTTCTTCTTATATAGGTTTAGGCCTTTCTCAATGCCATGGTCCAAAACCATGTAGAACCAATACTTTGGACCCAATACCTGGGGATAACACTTCGAACCAAATACCATGGACCAATACCAAAATACCATGGACCAAATACCACGGACCAAAACTTAGATTCCCAACATGTACGCGCCTTTCCTTCTGTGAAACTACATGTGTATGTATATGCGCCTTTTGTTCTGCTAACACGCGTGTATACGCACTTTCATCAAGGTTAACCCGCGTATACCTCTCTCTGATCATTAATTCTTTGCTCTTGACCTGCTGCACTATGATTTGTCATTTGAGTGAGTTTCCATCAAGGACAACACCTGTATCATACCTTTGAGTGAGTTTCCATCAAGGACAATACTTGTATTACAATGCCAACATTTGATGAGAAAGGAGACAATAATCCACACAGATCACCAACTATTACAATACTTGTAGGCCCAGAATAAGCTACAACAAACCGGGCACTACAAGTGGATGGGGTTTTTACAGTAGTTTCATTCAGTGATAAAGTATAAGAAGGGCAACACAAACAAGATGGCCGATATGCTTTCAAAGCCACCCACATTAAGATTACAGCTTTGGGGACTCTTATGCACATGGAGCCATTCACTCATGATGCATACATAGAGGCATATTCAGAAGATGAGGACTTCAAGGAGGTGTATCAATAGTTGCAAAGTCAGATTCATGTGCATGACGATGACAACACCATTGACTACCATCTCCAGAATGGGTTACTCTACAGGCTTGATAAGCTATGTGTTCCTAAAGTTGAGCGTTTGCAACTGATTAGAGAGGTTCACACCTCCAAGGTTGCAAGGCACTTTGGTGTAGGGAAGACCGTGGCTAACTTGTAGAGGTATGTGTATTGGCCCAAGATGCAAGAACAAGTAGCTAGGTTCATAAGAGGATACATGCTTTTTTGTACTAGTAAGTCTAGCAACAAGAAATAAGGTTTGTATCATCCCTTACCTGTACCTACTCGTCCTTGGGAAAGTATTTCCATGGACTTTGTGGGATGTTTACTGACAACCAGGAAGGGACATGACTACTTGTTTGTGGTAGTTGACAGGTTCAGGAAGATGTGTGTTCTGATGCCATGTAAAAAGACGATCAATGGATAAGAAGCAACAAACTTGTTCTTTGGACAGGTTTGGGTACACTTTGGGATACCAAGGAGCATCATTTCAGACAAGGATACAAGATTTCTCAGTGCATTCTGGACTACACTGTGGGAGAATATGGACACGAAGTTGAAGAGATTTATAACATTCCATCCATAGAGAGATGGGTAGACAGAAGTAGTCAATATGACTTTGGTGCAACTTTGGAGGGGTTACAACTAGAAGCATTCGAAGACTTGGGATGAAAATATGGTATATATACACCATTCATATAACAGAGTAGTCCACACTTCTATAGGAAAGTCCCCATTTGAAACTTGTTTTGGATATTTTCCACCTTCACCTTTCGATATTGCATATGGGCATCAAGGAGGAGTGAAGGAAGACCTTACAGGGGATTCTTTGAGGGCTGAAATATTTATAAAAAAGACAAGGCAGATCCATCTACAGGTACATGAAACACTGCATAAGTCGCAGGTGAAGTATAAAGCCAGGCATGATCAACACAGAACAAAGAAATCATTCAAGGTGGGAGACAAAGTATAGCTACAGTTGAACAATGAGAGGTTGTAGGGGCCTGGTAAGAAAATAAAGGCTTTAAGGTATGGTCCCTTTGAGATACTGGAAAAGGTGGGTGATAACGCCTATCGACTCAATTTACCACCATATACGCACATTTTATTAGTTGTAAATGTGGAGAATTTGAAACTCTATGAGCCTTCCATGCTAGATCAGGAAGAGGAACATGTCCTATCTTCTATGGAGGATTTGACACCATACACTCAGGCAGAGTTGACAGAAGATACAGTTTTGTAGAAGAGGTCCAGAACTACAAGACAAGGGCAACAAGACCTTTGGCAGATTGGGTTGAAGGGACAACTTCCAGGCAAAGCTAAATGGTACACCAGAGAGAAGGTGGAAGAAAAATTTCCTCACTTCATTCAGTAAAATCTTTTGGGGACCAAAAGCCTCCCAAATGGGGAGGTGTAATCCAAATTGAATCATTATATTGTTTGTCATCCATCTTGATGCATTTGGAGTGGAAAAAGTGGAGGAATCAGCTCACAAGACTATTTTTACTGGTGGGACCCGGTTTGGTGAAACAAGGTCCGAAACCTTTTGGGAGCGTTTTGAGGCATCAAATGGAATTTTTAGTGGCAATACTTTGCTGCTCAAGCATAACACCTCTTCATGCTATTCTACACACACACAACTTTCCAATGGTGCAAGAATAATGTCAATCGGAGTTTGTATGCAAAAGTTATGTCATTCAGAAGTTGACCTTCCTGTTTTCACACCTATAGTTCGGGAGGATGCCGCGTCAGCACCCATTATTCATGGAAAAGAGGCTAGCCATGTGTTTGTGATGTAAAAGACTCTACAAGAGTCTATTTTTGTAACTCTAGTTAAGAGTTGATGTAGTCAAACTTAACCACTAGTAGGCTACCAGGCTGTGTTATAACTGGGCCACTAGGAGGAAGAGACATTCGATTCTTTCAAGAGCATTTGTTCCATAGATGAGAAAAGATAGCTAGGAGAGATAGGAGGTAGAGCACATGGAGAGGATCTGTGCACTGTAGCAGCCTACGGTCCACATGAATTACTTCTTTGTACCTGCAGCCATATTTCAAGATAGAGAAAGAGAGTGAAGCGGCCTCACCTTCCAGCTGGATATTCTCCCGAAATGGTTTCCCAGAGAGCATATCTTGTGTCTTATGTGTGTGTGAACTTGTTTAGCAGTTCTCTTCTTTTCTGCATAATTTACTTTTACATGCATGAACTAATTACAGTGAGATCTACAGATCTATAAATTAAATAAAACTGTAATAGTGTAGAATCTTAGATTTTTAATATAATATTATTAGATCTGTTGTGACGAACTGTCCATTGGAATATCCACGACAGTGTATGGATCATTAGTAGGACTACCCACTGAATATTTGACAGAAGATTCCTCAATACTTTCCTTTCCTACTTCTTATGCAGTAACATATCCTCTAAAATTCATTTATCAAAACCAAGCTATGCCCTCCCTCTTAACCAGGAAGCATCTCTTTATCTGGACTCCCTCTTAATCTTAGGGAAATATCTTCTATTCATACTTCCCTAGGGACATCAAATTCTTCTTTTCATTATCGAAGAACCTTTTGTGGCTTCCAACCATTTTATCAGAGTTATTATCATCCTCATCATGTTTGTCACATCGAGCATCTTCACAAAGTTGAATATTGTGTACCTGTACAAACTTAGATAGCAAGTACAACCAAATCTATAGAAGCATGAAGTTAGCCATTTCAGAATCAAGAAAGCATTTCAACTTTATACATATCAGATACCTAGACTTACTCATACATGAGACATATACTCTTCATCATCTTGCTAGGGACTTTACAATATTTCATAACAACTTTCATTCCATTTAGGGTTTCAACGTTACTTCCAAAGGTATGACATAACTTACTGCAACATATAGCAAACCCTAGAAACAATTTAGACAATTATAAAACATCTTTCAAAATTCATATGATAGACCTCTCACTAGGGTTTCATACAAATCCTAGATTTCATAAAAAGAAATCAATCAAAACAATAACTGCTTAGTCATTATCCTGACCAGCTTCCACTAGGGTTAGTTCCAACCCCTAGATTTTTCAATCAACCATCAATCACAAGTAAAACTTAGATTTCAACAATCTTACACAAATCTCAAATTATCATATTGTCATCATACATCAGAGATTTCAACTTCAAAACCTTAGAATTCCATTTACACAATCTCAACAATCATGAAATAGATTTCATATTGTTACATACTAAGCAATGTTACTACAAGGATTTAGCTGCAAAACCCTGGATTTTCAAATATCATCATCCTAGAATCTTAGACAAGGATTTCCATTAAATCCTAAATCTTATGACCATCAATAACTAGGTCAACGCACATATCTAGAAATTCATAATCATACATAAGCATATCATATGTCTGACAACATTAATATATCTGACCTAGACCAATATAGGGTTTCAACCAAAAGGACATATCAATATATGCCTAGATTTTATCATCATGGAAAGACATTTCATATCATGTGTTAATCAAACCCACATTCACAATGCTTAATAAGAGTTAGTCACATATTAGGGTTTGATCAGACAAACACACCCATACCAAGGAAAACATTTATAAGACAATATAAGGGTCTTGCTCACACATTCCACCAAACCCTAATGAGCTAGGGTTTCAGTGTAGAAACATAGCAAACCCAACATTACCGAAACTTCAAAGGTTCAGGGTTTTAAACCTTATCATTCAACCCTAACAAGTTAGGTTTTCTTGACTATACCAAAATCCCAAACAAGTTGTCATCAATAAAAACTTCAAATAACATTTCACAATATCCCTAAGCAACTTAGGGTTTCAAACATTCACATAAGCATACCCTTAGGTTAGGGTTTTCCAGAACCTGTCTATGGTTCTACATAATCAGTTAAGAATATCAGTGGGGTGGGTAGATTTATCAAGAGATGAATAACCCAAAACAAGAATCATTATGATTCAATATAACTAAACATAACAATGTTAGTAGTAGATTATCAAATGAATAATCCTTTCAATATCAATGTATTTAAAGTATACCTTAGTTCCTTGACCAACCTTGTCTTGAGAGATCCTCCTTCATACTCCCTATAGATGTTTTTCCTAATCAAGACAATAGAGGGAGAATGGTGATTGGTATTTAATATAATAAAAAACTAAATGAATACATGAAACCAAAACTGAAAGGAAATGAGATACTTTACTTTGGGAGTTGTTGGGGGCTCCCTGCAAAACTTGAGGGATACCTACAAACTTACAAAAACTAATAAAATTGTCTTTTCCAAAATATGTTAAAAGCCTATAAATTCTAAAACATATAAATCAAGATATGTAAAGCTACAAGTAAAGGACTTAGTAGTGTAAGTCCCTAATGTCAGACTCTTCGGGCTTGGCCTTCTTTGAGTCTCCTTCCTTAGCAAAGTTAGCATGATTTTTATCTCTCTTCTTATTCTTTGGATTTTCGGGACAATCACTCTTGTAGTGACCCTTTTTATGACATTGATAGCACTCTATCTTGGACATGTTAACTTTCTTCCTTGGTCCCTTCGATCTCTTTCATTTATGTTGAGAAACGTAGGCATTTGAAACACTTTTAGAATTGGAAACTAAAGAGATCCTCAATTCTTCTTGACTGCAGGTAGTCCATAGTTCTTCAAAAGTGGGAGCTTCCTTCCAACTATTAAGACTTGTAGCAAATGCACCCCAAGTATGTGGTAATCCTAATAGGGCAGTGATCATGAGTTATTTATTTGGAACAATTTCATCAATGGCCAAAAGATAATCCTTGATTCTTGCTATCTTCACAAAGAAGGATGCCATAGTGTCTTCTTTAGTCATCTTTGTGGTCCTTAACACATTATTCAAAATTGCTACTTGATCAATGTTCTTAATATTAAATAACTTCGACAAGGCTTCATACATTTCCTGAGCATGATCGATGTTAGCTATGACTGGGACAAGGTTTTCCTTTATTCCTTCTACCATCAGAGTCATGGAAACCAATTATGATTCCCTGTATTTCACTTTGTTAGAATCACTAGAACCCTTTGTATGCTTCTTTACCTTTCCTTTGACCAAGTCCAGTACCTTGTTCTTTTCAAGGATTAGGTCAATCCTCTTCTTCTAGGACCTGTAGTTAGAGACCCCTTCAAGTTTGTTCTCTCACTTGATTGTGTTATACAGCTTCCTTGAGAATAGTGGACTCCTTCCTTGAGATAATCCTTTTGAATGGTTCCTTGATCAAGTGCTTCAGACTGCCTTTTTCTTCCTTCTTCACCAAAGCTTTGATTCCATGTTAGAAAATCAGAAAGGTAGAAAGATTTTCTTATTCTTGATAATTACTCGTGATGTTTCGTGTTATTATGATTCTTTATATATTCTTTCTTTTAGTTCATCAAACAATTACCAAAGCAGCAACACCTAAAAACAATAGACACCAGATGTAGGCACAATGCCAGGGCAAAACCCCCCTCGAGAGGAAAACCCAGTCAAGAAATTCTTCCTTTCAGTTGTATTATTTGAGACTCTTCACCCTAGACCAAGACAAGATCTTTCCTCCACACCAGGTCAACCTCCCATAATTTCTATCCCTTTCTAGCAACTTTGACTAGGCAACAACTTTTGACAATTGACAACTGACAATCTTGGAAGACTTCGATCTCCCAATCAAGAGCACAAAATAGAGAAAGAGAACCACCAAAATTTCGATTTTCCTTTTCTCCTTGACCTCCCCAAACTCGCATTCACTTCGTCTTCCCAACAACAAACTTCACACCTTTTTCCCAACTACAAGAGAACTTCGCACTTCTTCCCATCTACAAGAGAATTTTACACTTTTTCCCAACTACAATAGAAATCGAACTTGTGTGTGAGAATGATGCTCCAAATGAATTCAATGAGCTTATATTTATAGGCTCCATGTGAGGTCGAATAGGGTTTCTTCATCGGAAAGTGATCTTGTAGTCCACATATGGATTTTCTCCATATGAATACCTCTTCCAAGTCATGTTTCTTTCAAGATCTTCCATCATGAGCACGAGCTGTAGGTGACATTTACAATTCCCTTTCGATAGCCCTATATTAACCTAGCCAGATGTTCAAAAATCAAAATGAACATAAAATCAAAATTACCTTTTATTATGTCCTTTCATCATGACATCAACTTCTTGCAACATCAACATCTTGCACATTCATAAACACATCTCCAAGACATTCAATGTGAAGGGCCTCCTTCCTTTACGAAATCTATTAGGGTTTTCATATATTCTCTATGGAGATTTCATAGCCAATTCTTCTAGTCATTGGATTTTGATTACACATCTTATCTTATGTGACTATAGTTGCATCTTTCACGAACGTTTCTTCCTTTCTTCACATATTTCTCCCCAGGAACTTCTCTAAATAGTTCCTTCATCTTATCAACCACCTCATATTCCATATGAGGTCATATTATGTTGCTTTCATCTCGTCAATATGTTAACTTGTTCAAAACATATGCCTTCATGCATCTTTCAAAAGGAAGAGATCCTTCTTCTTCGATCATGCTCATGAGATAGAGCATTTACCCATGCTATCTACAATTATATGATGATGTGACTTAATTTATCAAACATATACATGCCTCTTTTCTCCTTTTCATCAGCTAGACTTTCTTCGGAAGCTTCCTTTCCTTGCTTGAAAGTACTTCAACCATCTTGACATGCTGCACTCTTTTTTCACCATACCATCATCCTTTTAAATCACGGATCCCACACAAGGTGGAGTGTAGATCATTAGCGAGACACTTGATTTTTCCAAGTAAAAGTGAAGCTTCTAATGAAGATTCCAACAAAGGATCTTGATTATCCTCATACTACAAATGCCCCTTCCTAATGATGATGATGTATGATGAATTCTTTCTATCTTCTATCATGCTAGATGACTTTCTTCCAACCATATATAATGAGGTTACCAAGATATACTTCCTTTCTATGATGATTGCTACAACCATGTAGAATTCTACTTCATCTATCCTTTCAACCTTCTATAATGATGTCATGGGCTCTTGATTCAATTGTATGATTCTAATATGATGCATCCTATCATACTTACAATGCTTCTTACCATGATAGCTATCTTTTACAAAACTGAAAATAACTAAGTAAAGGAGATTATCTCAACCACAATAGAGATCTTTCACTTCCTCCTTTAATTTCTTCTTCTCAGGTTCTTCCACTTCTTTGGTGACATGGGCTTCATTCCTTTCTTTCCTTTTCTTATTGTCCTTCTTGAGTTTGATGATGATGTTTTTCTTCCTTGAAGATGACAATACTTCTACTTCTAGAGTTGTCTTTCTTCAAATATGCTTGAGATGTGATTCTTGCTTCAATGAGAGGGAGATCACCTTGATGCCTTTGATGATAATGGCAATGCTTCTTCTCACTTTCCCTGGATTGTGGAGACTTCAAGATACTCCAACGTCTAGTCCTTTATTCTTTGAGTGGAGGTAGTGTCCTTGAGGTTTTTTTTCCTTGTGATGATGATTGTAAAATGTATGATCTTCCCAAGAATGCTTCAAGCGTAGAACCCTTCTTTGAATGAGCTAGGGTTTTGAGGTCTTCTTGATACTCCTTAATTCCTTCTTTCAAGATGATGAGTGGGTTAGTATTTCTTGATGATTTCCTTGAGCTTGATCCATGTGTATCCTTCTTCAATAATGATATTCAAGTTGCCTTTTCTTCTTGTCATAGTCACCTTAGCTCTGATACCATGTTGAGAAATATAGGGGCAACTAGATTAGGTGATCTCTCTTAGTTTGATAATTGTTTGTGATGTATTTTTACTTAACTTGATTAGCTTCTTATTTCACTTGATTATTAATAGTGTTTTCTATCATAAAAAAACTACCTAACAATGAAGAACAATAACACATGAGAACACAAGATATATGCTATCAACGAGGGCCAAAACCTCTCCTCTTGAGATGGAAACCCACAAGAACTCTTATCTTCTTATAGAACTTCAATTGACAAATTCCAAGACCTATGAACCTTGACATAAACCTCTCCAAGACCAAGTCAAACTTCTCCTTGAAACACTTCCTTCACACTAAGTCAAACCAAGTCAAACTTACCTTCTACCAGCCTCCACTTCTCCTTTGACCAAGAATTTCGACCTGCAACTTTGAATGCAATTTCAACCTTTCTTTCCTACAACTTTCATCCTCCTGCAATTGTTGCACTTCACATGTGTGAGTATTCTTAATGTTGAAATGACCTTTTCCTCTCTTTGCTTGATGTGCCTCCTTTCTAGACAACTCGACTTGTATAATAGAGCTCCTTAACACCAAATAGTGATTTCTTGATAGCTCTGAGATTCGGTCTTACTGTAGTCATAAATGCCCTAATTATTTTGCACGTGTGAGGTAGGGTAGCCCAAAATACAATTCGATTTTTCTTCTTATTTTCCTCTCCTTCGCTCGTTCTTCTAGTGCTTGTACAAGATGCTTGTGTGCTTTAGTGATTGATATCAAGCATGGTCGACTAGCCTCTTATATATAGGCTCCCTGCCCTAGCTTGTAGGCCGACAAGTCATTGTCTCTAGTTCGAATTGACATTTGGAAAGGCTGACTTGTCTTGGAACATTATGACAAGGTCTTGGAGGGTCTTTGACTCTAAATTGACTCATTTTTTTTTTTTTTACAATATGTAACATGCCCAAAAGGGTCTTTCATACATGAAAATGACTCAATTGACTTGTAGACTCAATGACAAGCCCTAGAAGCACTCAATGGGTGCTTGACCTATAAAACAAAATAACCTTGAGCATGAAACCCATGCGTCAAGAATAGCAATAATAATTTTATTTTTCGCTTTACATCAAATACATAAAATCATGATTACATATGTCATTAGGAAGACTGAACCTAGTTACATATTTCTATAGTCATAATAGAGGGAAATCAAAATCATGATACTACATGGATTTGACACTTGAATTACTTTTAGCATAGCAAGGACCACCTTCACCATTCAAAAGATGCCAATTAGGAGAAAGGGAGCCATCTGGGGAATCACTTAACCAATTAGTAACACAACAATTTTATTTGGGGTGATTCATTGAAAACATTGTAATCGTGAGGGGTTTAAAATGACCAATATGTTGGCATTATTACACAGGTGTTTTCCTTGATGGCAACTCACTCAGATGATAGATCACATTTCAGGCTCTTAGAATAAAAGAAAAAGAGATATACGCAATTTCCACTTAACCAAGTTGTGTATACATGTAGGATTGTCAATCAAAAGTTGCGTATGCGTATGCACGCACTTTCATGCATGAAAAAGCACATACATGTGGGAAAACTTATTTTTAGTCCATAGTATTTGGTCCTTAGTATTTGGACCTATGGTTTTGGACCATGGTATCTCGTCTGAAGTGTTGAACCCAGGTATTTGGACCCAAGTATTGGTTCTAAGTGGTTTTGGACCATGGTATTGAGTAAGGCCTAAGACTATAAAAGGGGAAGGAGATCATTACGCAAAGGCATTCACTCAAGCATTGAATATTTTATGAAGAGCAAGATCTAGAATACTAGTCATTGGATTATGGTGCATAGTTGGATCTGAACCAAGGAGGAACCTGAGCGCTAGAAGAAGGATAAGTTCTATTGATGGGTTAAGATCTTATGGCTTGAATAGTAGTATCTTTGTGTGATTTTAATCTGTTATATTTGGCGCATGACTTGACCTATAAATCTGATAATTTGGGTATAACTGATGTCTGAGTATTTGAAAAGGCAAAATTGTCTTTTATAGATCTATACGCAGGTTCAGCACAGCAAAGGCGCATATACACACTGGTTCAGTAATTCAAAACAATGTATATGCTGGTTTGCCTTAATACAGAAGCGTATGCACGCATGTTCTTCATCTTGAAGTAGCGTACGTCTCATAAAATATGTTTTAGCTACTTCTGTTTATTGATGTAGTATTCTGGGTTCAGGATTGGTGTCTGGGTACTGTTACTGTATTCTGGTTACAACATTCAGAGAAGTGATTGATTGATTCAGTTTTGGTTGGTACAAAGGAGATTGATTGATGTAGATAAATTTGATGTTTGATTGATGTTATTTATGGATCTAGTCTGAAAATTTATGAAATGTGGTTGTAGAAGAAAAGAGAAGGTTGTAGTCTTTTGTAGGTCAACACCTATGTACCAGTACATCAGCGAGTACAAGAGCTAAGGGGGTTGTAGCTTCCTTCTAGGAGAAGCTGGAGAACGAGAGAAGGTTGTAACCTTCTACAGGTAGAAGCCTGCATACTGGTATAAGACTGCACCAGTACATAAATATTATAAAAAGAAGTTTCTTATTATAAGAAGATAGAGATGAATTACAGAAGGTGGTTTTCACCCACATTGGGTTTCCACCTTATATCTTGTGTTCATGTGTGTGATGGTCTATTCTATTTTACTACACCTATTTACTGTTCTTATGGTTAATGAAGTTTTGATGCACTGATTAAAGATCAACATTTAATGGATTAACTGAATCATAAGTTTACTGATATACGTTGGTTGCTTTAGACATAGTTGCGTATATACACAAGTTCCCATATCTGAAGTAGCGTATATATATCTATGAGAATGAAAAGTGTTTGATTTAATAATACTGATTCACCCCCCCTCTTAGTATTATTTCCAACAATTGGTATCAGAGCAAGGTCCTTCAGAAGAAGCTTGATCGCTTGAAGGAAGATCTATCATTATGAGCAACTACGAAAATGAGGCATTCATCAGACCACCAATCTTTGATGGGAGCAACTTTGTTTATTGGAAGGTAAGAACCACAAACTATCTTCAATCTCTTGGTGTAGAAGTTTGGGATATCATGGAAGGAGGATACACATTCCCATCAGCAACTCCTACAGATACCGTTGGTAAAAATCAGTATGAAAAAAATGCAAAGGCTGTCAATACTCTATTGGGGAGTCTATTTCAATCAGAATTCGTCAAGGTTATGCAGATCAAAATCGCTAAAGAAATATGGGACAAGATCATTCTAAGCTATGAAGGAGACGATCAGGTAAAACGTGCAAAACTACAATCTCTTAGAATTCAATATGAAACTCTTAGAATGCACAATGATGAAAGTGTGGCTAATTATTTCTTACGTATAGATGAGATTGTTAATCGCATGAAAAAATTGGGTGAAGAAATAAAATAAGTTACTTTAGTTGAAAAAGTTCTAAGATCTTTGTCTTCTAAGTTTGAATCAAAAGTTTCTGCCATAGAAGAAAAGCAGAATCTTCAGAGTACTACTATGTCACAGCTGCACGAAATCCTAACTGCTTTCAAAATGAGAAAAGGGGAACCATTAGAGAAGAGAGAAGCCGCATTCAAAGCCTCAAGAAAAGGAGAATACAATGAGTCAAGGCATACATCAGAAGAAGAGGAAGAATCAAACTCTGTCAAGAACCTTTGATGTGGTTCTGGAAGATTCAGAGGTAAGCTACCTTTCAAATATTTTGCTTGTGGGAGAGTCGGCCACTATGTAGGCAAATTTCCTCATAAAGATAAGCTTGATAAAGGTAAGGAACCAGTTAAATGGAACAGAAAACAGAATGTAAGTAGGAAGAGCTATTATACACATGAAGACAGTGATGGACTTTCAAATAGTGATGAAGATGAACATGGTAATGATTATAGACTTTTGATGGCTTTTGAAGATGATGATTTCTTGGATGCTATAGATGAAGATGATCTCTATGAAGAAATTTCTAAACTCAAATTTTGTCTAGAAGAAAAGAATGTGATCATAGATACTCTGACATTCCAACTTGCTAAAAGGGAAAAACACAATGAAAAGTTAGAATTTGAAATTGTGGGACTTAGAAAAGATATTGAGAAAACAAAAGCTCTTAATCTTATATTTGCTAAAGGATATGAAACTTTAAATGAGACTATCAAAGTGCAGTGTTCTCCTCTAATCAAGACAGGTCTTGGATATACTGAAGAAGAATCTCAAGCACAAAAGTCATCCACTTCCAAAAGTTATCTTGATGCAGCAAGGAGAAGTGAACAGGTTGACGATCGTCAGCAAAGGCATAAAGAAAATCACCAGGTAAATCAGGGTCAATCTACTTCAAGGATGAACAGAGATCACCAAGTAAATCAGGGTCAATCTACTTCAAGGATGAACAAAAGCTACAACCAACCACAGGTAAATCATTCTCAATTTGCCTCAAGAATGAATGTC
>APFE030127319.1:3864-32009 GCA_000404065.3 Pinus taeda | reverse complement strand
AGGGTCAATCTACTTCAAGGATGAACAGAGATCACCAAGTAAATCAGGGTCAATCTACTTCAAGGATGAACAAAAGCTACAACCAACCACAGGTAAATCATTCTCAATTTGCCTCAAGAATGAATGTCAATGGAAACTACAATCACCTGGACGGTAGATTTGATAATCACAGGAATTTCTTTAATGGCAAATGCTTTTCATGTCATAACTTTGGACACAAAGCTGCACAATGTGTTGCCTACAAGACCATCATGACTCAAGAAGCACGAAATCAAAGGAGCGTGACTGGGATCATGAAGAGGACCTACAATAACTTTTTTTCTCTTGAAAATGAAATAGAATGCTCTATTTGTAACAACTTCGGTCATGAAGATTCTGAATGTAGGAGTAAGTTTTGGCAAACATCTCAGAAGGAGCAACCTTCATTGGGTCCCAAAACTTGGATAAAGAAAGAATTGCAACCAGAAAGATGTGGTATAGCCTTATATGCGGAAGGACATGAAAATCAGTGGTACATCGACAGTGGATGTTTGAAACATATGACAGGTGATAAAGAAAAACTTCAGTCATATAGTGCCTTAGAAAAGGAAAGGAAGGTCTCATTCGGAAATGATACACCTGCATTCATAAAAGGTAAAGGTTCTGTTCTTTTGAAAGAAAAAGTCAAAGCTGGAAATGTTATGTATGTTGATGGCTTAAAGCATAATCTATTGAGTGTTAGAAAAATGTGTGATCAAGGAAATGAGGTAATATTTCGATCAAATGGATGTATTGTTCGTGAGTTTGATACAAGAGAAACAATGATCAAAGGCATAAGAACTCCAAATAATTTATACATACTCAAGGGAGGACAACAACAATGCTATCTAAGCAAGAATGATGAACATTGGCTATGGCACAGAAGATTAGGGCATCTAAGCTTCTCTCAGATAAGGAAAACATGCAAATATCAGGCGGTTCGTGATCTCCTTGACATCAGAATTCTAGACTATACAATATGCAAATCATGTCAATTTGGTAAGCAAACCAGAACTAATTTCCCTGAGAAGGAAGGATCAGCGAGTAAGCCACTTGAACTTGTCCATACTGATTTATGTGGTCCATCGAGGAAAAAGTCACCTCGAGGAGAATAATACTTTATATTGTTCATTGACGACTTTTCCAGGATGTGTTGGATAGGACTTCTGAAGCATAAAGACGAAGCTTTCGAAAAATTCAAAGCTTTCAAAGCCTTGGTTGAAAATGAATCAGATCACAAAATCAAATGCTTCAGGTTTGATCGAGGAGGGGAATTTACCTTGGATGAATTTTTCGACATTTGTGAAGAACATGGAATAAGAAGGGAATTCTCTACTACAAGGACCCCTCAGAAAAATGGAGTAGTGGAAAGGATGAATAGAACGGTTCAACAAATGGCTCGTGCTATGCTTGATGAATATGGAACTCTTGCAACCTTCTGGGGTGAAGCTACATTTGCTGCCGTTACTATTCTCAACAAAACAATGTTCGAGTAAGCAACACTCAAACTCCTCATGAACTTTGGTATGGTAAGAATCCTACGGTAAAATACTTCAAGGTTTTTGGAAGCAAATGTTACATCAAAAGGATTGATGAGAATCTTGGCAAGTTTGAATCTAGAGAAGATGAAGGCATTCTCCTTGGTTGCTCTTCCCGAAGTAAAGGATATAAGTGTTACAATAAAAGACTTGGAAAAATTGTTGAAAGTATTGATGTGGTGGTTGATGAAGAAGGCAACAATTCAAAACAAATAAAAACCGAAGATTTTAAAGACGAAGAGGACTATCCTTCAACATCAGACCAGACTAATGCTAAAGAAGAAATGTATGAGGCACCAGAAGAATAGATAAGAATAGAAGAAAACACTCCATCCATGTATGTTTAGAAGAACCATCCAGAGACTCAAATTTTGGGGTAGAAAGAGGTAGGTGTTCAAACAAGAAGAACTATAACAGAAGCTTCAAGCTATCTAGCATTACTCTCCTCCACTGAACCACGAAATGTAAGTGAAGCATGCAAAGATGAATGTTGGGTCAAGGCCATGGATGAAGAACTTGAGCAGATTGAAAAGAATAACACTTGGGAATTGGTTCCTAGACCTAATGATAAGAATGTCATAGGGACCAAATGGATATTCAAAAACAAGCTGAATGAAAATGGAGATGTTATTAGAAACAAGGCCAGACTTGTTTGTAAAGGGTATGCTCAACAAGAAGGTATAGACTTTGAAGAAACTTTTGCACCAGTTGCTAGACTTGAAGCCATAAGAATGTTCCTTACTCTTTATAGCTTTTAGAAGTTCAAAGTATATCAAATGGATGTGAAATCTTCCTTTTTAAATGGAGACTTAGAAGAACAAGTGTATTTGAGCAACTAGATGGATTCATCCTTAGAAATGATCCAAAACTTGTATGCAGACTTAAGAAGGAACTCTATGGTCTTAAACAGGCTCCAAGGGCTTGGTATTATCGTCTGTACAAATATCTCCATCAACAAGGTTTTTCAAAAGGATCAACAGATAGCAATCTATATATGAAAATTGATAATGATAAATTGATAATACTTCTTGTGTATGTTGATGATATCATCTTTGGTAGCAATGAAGAAGCCGTGAGTCAAAACTTTGCTTTGGTGATGCAGAAAGAATTTGAAATGTCCCTTCTTGGTGAGCTGACATATTTTCTTGGTTTACATGTCCAACAAAATAGAGACGGTATCTTTCTATCACAAACCAAGTACCTCAAGCAGATCTTGAAGAAATATGGCATGGAAGATTCGAAACCAGTATGTACCCCTATGGTAATAGGGTGCAACCTCAACGCAAATGATGATTCAGCAACAGTACATCAACCAACCTATAGATCCATGATTAGTAGTCTGCTCTGTCTGACAGGTACCCGACTAGACATCATGCATGCAATGTTAATAGTTGGAAGATTTTAGGCAAAACCAAAAGAAGCACAGCTTCAGGCGGTTAAAAGGATTTTCAAATATCTTCAAGGAACACAAAACCATGGCTTATGGTATCATAGAGATACAGATCTCACACTTCATGCATACACATATGCAGATTGGGCAGGAAGCGTGGATGACAGAAAAATCACTAGTGGTGGTGCATTCTTTATGGGGTGCAAATTAGTATCTTGGTTCAGCAAGAAACAAAGTTCAATTGCATTATCGACAACTGAAGCAGAATATCTGGCTGTTGCATCTTGCTGCGCACAACTCCTTTGGATGATGCAAATTTTGCAAGACTTTCAAATCATTTGTACTCCACTTATCTCCATTTTATGTGATAATACAAGTGCAATCAGTATTTCAAAGAATCCAGTCATGCATTAAAAGACCAAGCACATACCTATCAAATATCATTTTCTCCGGGAACAAGTGCTTGAACAAAAGGTTAAATTGGAGTATGTTCCCTCCAAGGAACAAGTTGCTGATATATTCACCAGACCACTACCCATGGAGACATTTGAATACCTCAGATAGAAGCTGGGAGTAGTGGATGCATCATTTTGCTATTGAAACTTATCTGTTTCAGAGAAAAGTGGTTGTACGCAAGTTTCATGAGGAGCATCCATGTACGTTTCTGTGGATACAATCACGTATATGTTGATTTGAAGAAAAACAGTGGGCTAGACTTAGGATGAAAAGAGTATGACATGGTTCTGACAGAGACCATCTTTAGAAGATCTTGGTTCAATTTCACAGTTGTTTTTGGTTTCAGGTGGAATAGGTGTTGAGGGAGAACATGGTTGCTGGTCTGAATGATGATTGACAGATGCTGCGAATGATAGTTGTTGATGACTATCATAGTCTTGTTTTAGATATTTCATCTCTATATTTTTTATTATCAAGGTCATGTAACTGCCTATTTTGGTTTCCCCACCATGCTTGGGATAGATGATGTAATGTTCTTGTTTTATCATGTGTAAACTTTTGGTGTATCCCCACTTGATTGGGTGGATGAGTAAATATTGGTATATCCCCACTTGGTTGGGAGATGGATGTATGTATGAGTCCTTGGTATAGGAAAGTCATTTATAGAGTCATGTTCTTTCTTGTAGAACATCTTTTTGCAGACCTTGCCTACAATTAGGGGGAGCATGGACAACACAACAAAATCGAAGATTTTAGCATGTACTCAGGGGGAGCATCACCCTTTGCCCTTGATGACAAAGGGGGAGAGTGACTTGGAGTGACTTGGGGTTGCCATCAAGTCCAAAGGGGGAGATTGTTGGCATTATGACACAGGTTTAGCACTATGACACAGGTGTTGTCCTTGATGGCAACTCAGATGACAAATCACAGTTTAGGTTCTCAGAATAAAAGAAAAAGAGATATACGTAGTTTCCACTTAACCAAGTCGCGTATACATGCAGGATCGCTGATCAAAAGTCGCGTATGCGTATGCACGCACTTTCATGCACGAAAAGTGCGTACATGTGGGAAAACTTATTTTTAGTCCATGGTATTTGGTCCTTGGTATTTGGACCTATGGTTTTGGACCATGGTATCTCGTATGAAGTGTTGAACCCAGGTATTGGTTCTAAGTGGTTTTGGACCATGGTATTGAGTAAGGCCTAAGACTATAAAAGGGGAAGGAGATCATTAGGCACTCAAGCATTGAATATCTTATGAAGAGAAAGATCTAGAATACTGGTCATTGGATTATGGTGCATAGCTGGATCTGAACCAAGGAGGAACCTGAGCGCTAGAAGAAGGATAAGTTCTATTGATGGGTCAAAATATTAAGGCTTGAATAGTAGTATCTTTGTGTGATTTTGATCTATTATATTTGGCGCAAGACTTGATCTATAAATTTGATAATCTGGGTATAACTGATCTCTGAATATTTGAAAAGGGAAAATTGTCTTTTATAGATCTATACGCAGGTTCAGCATAGCAAAGGGGGTGCGTATACATGCTGGTTCAGTAATTCAAAACAACGCATACGCTGCTTTGCCTTAATATAGAAGCGTATGCACGTAGGTTCTTTATCTTGAAGTAGCGTACGTCTCATAAAATATGTTTTATTTACTTCTGTTTATTGCTGCAGTATTCTGGGTTCAGGATTGGTGTCTGGGTACTGTTACTGTATTCTGGTTACAACATTCAGAGAAGTGATTGATTGATTCAGTTTTAGTTGGTGCAAAGGAGATTGGTTGATGCAGATATATTTGATGTTATTTATGGATCCAGTTTGAAAATTTATGAAACGTGGTCCCTGGAAGAAAAGAGAAGGTTGTAACCTTCTGTAGGTCAACACCTACGTACTAGTACATCAGCTAGTACAAGAGCTAAGGGGGTTGTAGCTCCCTTCTAGGAGAAGCTGGAGAACAAAAGAAGGTTGTAGCCTTCTGCAGGTAGAAGCCTACGTACTAGTATAAAACTGCGCTAGTACAAAAATATTATAAAAAGGAGTTTCTTATTAAAAGAAGATAGAAACGAATTGCAGCAGGTGGTTTTCACCCACATTGGGTTTCCACATTATATCGATGATTTGTTCTGTTTTATTGCACCTATTTACTATTCTTATGGTTAATGAAGTTTTGATGCACTGATTAAAGATCAACATTTAATGGATTAACTGAATCATAAGTTTACTAATATACACTAGTTTCTTTAGACACATTTGTGTATATACGCGGGTTCCCATATCTGAAGTAGCATATATATATCTATGAGAATGAAAAGTGTTTGATTTAATAATACTGATTCACCGCCCCCCCCCTCCCCCTCTTAGTATTATTTCCAACACAATAGGGTCATAAATGCACCTAGTTTGATGTCTATAAGAAGAGGAGATATTTGTGTTTGCTACATGCTCTAAGGAATGCCTATGCCTAAGATAATTACTGCGATGGAAAAATATAGCAAAAACTAAGATTAACATTGTACTTGACTAATTAATGTGGATTAATAATTGCAATCCATTTCTCATGAAATTTGTTATAGACTACAATACTGCTATCAAACTGTATACTGCATGGAAACAAAGTTGGAAACAACAATCATGCCATGAAAACCAGGATTGAAAAGAAAACTACTTTGTTAGCTGGAAAGTAGGAAGAAATACAATAATCGACAGGAAAAATGTAGGTCACTTGTGATCATATAAGAAAATGAGAACAATTTTTGTACATATTCAGTGCCAAAATCACTATTCTTATGTAATAAATATATAATGGTTAAGTCTAAACATTCCATGTTCTATGTTTTGACATTTTCTTGCAAGCATCACCAAAATCAAACAATGAAATTGTTGGTGAAATTGTAGTTTTAGTTTCCTCAAGGGACAACTGAGTGGTTGGTACAATGGGATGTTATTCCCTCCACCCGGTTTCAAATCCCATTAGGGACATCTTTGTCCCTTTGTGATAAGGCTCAAGGAGTAGGCTCCCCTACCCTTGTGGTGTCTCAACTCTTGCTAAAAGTAATAAATTCTTGATATATCTGGCTTCAAACTGTTGGATTATTGGATATAGTCTTGGTGTTATAATAGTAGCTACTAGGCTTGATCTTATGATCACTCCCATGAGTTACCCATTCACCATGGTTAAAAAAAATTAAAAAATTAGAACTTTACATTGATTAAATTACATTTTTTACTAAATTACTCTTATGAAAATTCAAGACGCTAACCACTAACTTATTTAAATATGCAATTCTAAAATGTCAAAACCGAATTTTGGGCAAAACTAGTTTAAAAGAACGTGTAAAAATAAGCTACATAGTAGCAAGTACGTACTACCTAGTTTATTTATAGCTAGATTAAAGTAAACAACTATGAATATTTAGCAAAATGGAAGCCTATATAAGTGCATGTAGAAATCAAAACCAAAACTAGAAGAAAAAGAGGTAAATTTGGAAAACAAGAGATTAGAAATAAAATGGGCTATATTAATTATCCAGAGTCAAAATCTACAATGATGTCTCATATTTTTTTAAGATTAAAAATAAATATCTACGAATATTACATTGGAGAGTGATCTGTTGCTAGGCTCCAATGATGTCTCATATTTTTTTTAGATTAAAAATAAATATCTACGAATATTACATTGGAGAGTGATCCGTTGCTAGGCTCTCCTTAACCTCCTGCTCCTTGTGAATTTTGTTGCATCACCCTCCCCTCTTTTCTTGGTTGGATTTTCTTCACCTCTAGAAGAAAAGTGTGTTATAGTTTGCACATTTACTCTAATTGTTATCACATAGCTTATTGTCTTCTGTTCTTAAGCTCTTGTGTACATGAACAAACAAATTGATAATATTGGTAGAGAGGTCAATTGAGATTGAATATATATATATTTAAGAATTGAACCTGAGAATTAGATTTTAGGGGGGTCCAAATAGCAGAAATTACTTGTGTTGGAGGTATCATATATTACATATGAATTGTACAAAGGCACGATCAATTAGGAATTTTGGTTACGATCTAAATCCTAACAGTAAAAGAATAAAGATTGTGGGTTATTTTAAAATGATAATAGATAATATACTAACAGGTGAACCCAAAATATTTATATCTTAGATAGGCCTCTTCAAATTATTATTGGAAGATTTACAGAAATGTTATTTATTGATACAATCTAGTTATCTTTGATAGAATATGAGTTAATCTAAAAAAGATGCTACAATTCAAAAGAAAAGAGATTATATTATGACGACTTTTGTTTTATTGAGCAATAGTAATATGTTAACCTCATTCAAGTCCATGAATGAAATATTCTTACAATAGCCCCTAATTATAATTCTCTTGGTAAGGAAACACATAATATCCATGTTAATCCTAATTAGTAAATAAGCTTCTGTTGGTAAATTTAGCTAGAAAAAAATTAGAATACCATGCATTATTATATGTTTGTATACATGTAAATATCTTCCTCACAATTTACATTGTGTGAATCACGACGACGATAGTCTCTTAATGTTGATAACTAAAAGAAAATAGATGCGAGAAGGAATTACGGAGGAGTAAGAACACATGCTGTTATTAGTGATTGAGATGAAAGTGGGTTATTATAAGAAGATACATAAACTCCATTAACAAAATAAACCAAGCCTGGATTGACTAACCTTATAGGAAAAGAATGTAAAGA
This sequence comes from Pinus taeda, assembly GCA_000404065.3. Classification (NCBI taxonomy): domain Eukaryota; kingdom Viridiplantae; phylum Streptophyta; class Pinopsida; order Pinales; family Pinaceae; genus Pinus; species Pinus taeda. The sequence goes on along the minus strand of APFE030127319.1, from coordinate 23,889 downwards.
GAGAACGTTCATAAATCAGTAAATGTGCCATATATATATATATATATATAGAGAGAGAGAGAGAGAGCTTGAGCTAGTGCAATATATAACTTTTTTTTTTCAATTGACATAAGGTTAATTAAATTAATTCGATTGAAGGTGATAGCATAATTATCACAAAAGGAGTCAAAAAATGATGATATAGATTGATTATTAAAAGAGCTACACAATAACCTACTATTATGAAAAGGGTCAACTCAGAATAGAAAAAAAAGAATCCAATAATAAAATTTCTTGTATTCACAAGACTATTGTGTATGCCAACATTATAATAAAGGAGAACCACAAAATACGAGGTGAGTCATGGAAGATAAACACAAAAGCGGTATAATAACCAATCTTTCATTTAACAAAGAAATTTATACATGAGTCCAACCATACTTTACTATACTCAAAATGGAAGTTAGACGTAAATATTGAGTGCTTATACTATGTATCAATCCAAACGAGTAATACAATCTATTACATTTAAGGTTAGGGCCAAAACATGGTTATGACAACCCAAGCCTATGACCATTTTTTTTTTGTATCAAACAAGACAAAATTAAGAAACTCGATATTGGGTTGGAAACCCTAGTTGAACATGTACGCCATGTTCCCTTGGTAGCCACATAAAAAAGATAAATTTCAGAAGGCCAACTTGTAGTAAAAGAAAAGACCGAGTAGTGGAAACCTCCATAATGCCAATGAAAACTTTTTATAATTCACACTTGCAAAGCCAACCAACGCCTAAAAGTTGATTAATAGATTGTATAGATATATATTTTGAAATATAGAAGTAAAGTGAGTCTTGAAAAATAAACACTGATACCACCTATTACCTAATAAGGGAAGAGTTGTCGCGTTGTTTTGCCTCTGCCAATAGGAAGAAGTTGTTAATGTTAGCAGGGATGAATTCGATGAAATTGATTCTACATAGAGAATACGTTCCCTCTCTTCGATCATATGAGCTTTTTTTGTAAAAAAGCCTTGAAGGCAAAAAAAACGTAAATAAATAAAGAAAGACTACGAGATGGCCATAATGAACATTAACTTAAAATCCTTTGTGGGTATAGTGTTTGACGTTAATGACATAGAGAAAATTTCTCTATTTTCCAATGGGAATGTTTTGAGTACAACCACCATAGAAAGGGTAATAGGATTACTTAAAATCCTAGATTTAATCTTAATGGCTGAACAATGTTGGAATTAAAAAAAGGATAGCAGATAAATTTATTCATCAGAGAATTTGCATAGACGATTCACGAAAGGAACTTGAGTGGTATCCACCTAGAACTATAAATGGCCAAGGGTTTATCAATAACCTAAATAAGATTATAAAAGTAATAAAGCAAGGAAAAAAAGGGAAAGGGGGTTACCTATGTAGTACAAATGAAAAATCCTAAGTTCGGCCTTGAAGTTCCTCGCTCAAGAAAAACCCTGAACCTTTTGTAACTCTGTAATTTGAAAACCTATTGCCATGAAACTTGCAAATGATAAAAGTTTTATGAGCATCATTGCAAGCAACAAATGAATAGGAAAAAATAAATACCTCAAATAAACTTAAAAAAAATACCTAAGCTACACCAAGCTAGTTCTCAAAGTTCAGGCATTCCTTGTTAGCAATTTACAAGTGTAATAGAAGCTAGATGGCTACAAATTCCTAACTGAACACTCATGTCTTGCCAAAACCTTAGAGTGGTGCTCTAGTGAAACCCAAAATGCAAATGAAAGTCGAAGGAGGTTGGAGGACTAGGGTAAATCAGCCGAGTTTTAAGCAATTCAATCTCAACCCTTTGTTTCAACAGATTAAATCTCTACCGTTGAGGGTTCCAAGTACAAGAGGCAGATGGAGTTCACATGGACGGGGTCGTGAGGCCTATGCTTGTAGCGACAAGGGTATGTTGTGGGCCAACACTTCAAATTACCATTTCAGAAATCCCACATGAATGCTATGGAACAACAATTTATTTGTTGGTATGTAACAAAATTTCATAAATATTTATGTGTACAATGTAATCATTGCATACTAATATTGCAACCAATCATATCGAAATAAATAGATTCAAACAATATTAAAAAATAATAAAATTGAATTTCTAATGTTAAACTTTGGAAAAGAATAATTTTTTTTTAGTCAAAACAAATTAATAGGCAGTCAACCCAAAAACTGAATACAATATATGATACAACAAGTATAATAAATGAAGTCTCTACCAATAACCAATGAAATATGAAATTCTAAAATGTGAACCCAGACTTTGAGCAAAATTGGTTGAAAATCCCCGATAAAAAATAAATTAAAAACGGTAGAACTTTTAGACTACATGATATTACCACTTAACATGTGATCCATAGAAGTTGCTTTGAAATGTGACATGACTAAGTCAAAAAATGAGTGTCCAAGAAACATAATACACAAAGTTCCTTCATAAATGTAATGTTTGTCTTATGCAAATCAAGATAACCAATATTTGTAGAGTTATAGTTCCATTAATACACTGGAACAATGTATATCATCCATTGGATTTTATACTTCATCGGTGGCATATACTACCACAATGCATTAATGAAACTATAACTCTACAAATATTGATAAAGGCAATGGCTTGTAACGTTTACACTGTGTTAAAAAAAAGCATTCAACAATGACCCACTCTAAGTGGTTGGACTTGGACTTATTTTCGGATCCATGAATCAAACACAATTTGGCATTGACGCGTGCAAATGTTGAAAGGTTTACATATTGAATTCCTAATGAGCAGCCAGGTGCGGGTTTGCCACTGACAAAAGCACGGCCCTCAATAGCGCTACAATTGGAAGAGACCCATGGCATTTTTCGTCAGAGACTTGGTGTTAACACTGCAAGTGCAAGCCTCATAAGTGTTCCCCAAAAACCCAAGGCTGCCTTTGCGGATTTTATGACAAAATTGCAGGTCTGAGACATTATAAAAGACTTGGCACTTCCAATCCTTAAATATCTCTGAACCAAGGGGATAATTATAGTAAAATCACATTTGGAACTACAAATCAATTAGCAGTGGTGAAGTAAGTGGAGCAGGGGAGAGGAGAGGAGAGGAGGGAGGCAGAGTCTTGTAGAAGCAGGACAAACTTGTTGGCCTTGCACAATTGTAATAATCATTTGCTACATCATAATAATCCTAATATTGTGTTGGCGGGTGAGTTGGGCACTTTCGTATCTTGGAGGCGGAAGCTACAGAATGGAAGTAACTACACAATGCCCTAAGAGCATTCACATTGTGAGATTAACCGACATAGATTGGACTACTGCTGCATATTTTGCAACTGGATTCTGACCAAATATCTTTCAGTATGCCATTCACGAAATCATTTATCAAGTTGGCCTTAAAGACATACATTGTGTGATAAGGTTCAAGGCTCCTTGTACTATTGGCATCATTTTTAGAGAATGGAAGCCTTCAGAAATTGGCATATTTTGTGACCAACACACGATATTGTTGAGTCAAAGGCGGAATAATAGTTAGCTTTGTGTTGACTACAATACTCCATAGTAGATTAAATAGATCTCCAAGAGTTCATTTTTAATTAATACTTTCAATATTGATAATGGATGTAGTACACAAACAAGGTACAAGGCTCTCTCAACGTACAATGCTCTCTCACTTTTGTGGAGTTTAGGCTCTTCCTAAGTCATTCTTGGTATATTTGGTTTATGGACTGTTGGATGTACTTTTGATGTTATAGTTGTAGTTACTAGGTTTGACTCATTGTTGATAATATCAGTATCATATCAGAAAATATCGGTAAACATAAAAAGAATGCATAATATATTCATTTTTATTTATTTATTTATTTATTTATTTATTTTAATTTTTATTTTAATTTTTTATTTATTTATTTATTTATTTATTTTTTTTTTTTTTCGTATTTTTAAACATATAATGTAACAACAACATGAAATAAACATAATGACACATAAATATGAAGAAAACACGAATACATATGAAGTAATGGATGTTAAATAAAAATGATATATCAAAGGCGACACCAAATGCTATTGATCCCTGATCATTGTCCAATCAAGGACTCAAGTGTGGAGAACCAATAAAAAATAACATCACATATACAAAAATATCTCATCATCATGAGTTATATGTAGAAAAACAAAAAAAACTAGCAACTAGGTATTTGAGATCAGTGCCCTCTCCCCTTTTTAAGGGAAAACATGATGGGTTGTTTGTCAGACTTGCCCCTAGCAGTAGAAGGCCCTGGCCCTGCACCTAATGTCAAATGATGACTGCTGGGTATGGAGTTGTGCTCTCCTATATCTGTAATAGATGGTGCTGTCACTGATGCTCCCACATGCTCCTCCTCCTGCTTTTGCTCCTCCCGCTTCTCCTCCCCTGAGTCCTCCTCCTCTTGTTTCCCCTGTACTAATGGTTCCTGTTCTAACCACGTAGGTGACTCTTTCATGATGGGAACCTCAGACTCCACCCTCTACTTAGACAATACATCAATATTATCTATGGAAATGGCATCCAAATCCAATGTTTTCTCTATTCTCTTCACTTGTATTTGGAGATTGTAATGCACATACACCAAGTCATTGAGTCATGAGAACTCCAACCTGTAAGTGTCATTAAAAAATTAATGAGTCTTGACACTTGAGGGTCGTAAAATATAGTAAATGTAATTGCCCAGTTGAAGATTGAAGCTCAATGTTATAACATGTTGTACTTTTTTGAGTGTATTTTCTCAAATACACTCCAATTGCACTCACACCTTGAAGAGATACAAGTATAACTCAAGATTTTGATGGCCAATTTCTGGAAATTTGGTGCCTTGCACTAGAGATTTGCCACCAAACATCTACAACAAAATAAAAGAAACTTAAAACTTAAAAACTTAAAAAATAATTAAACTTTCAAATAAAACATAATTGAATTTAAAAAATCTAGAATTATAATTAAGTAAATTGAAAATTCTAATGAGTCATGACTTGTCACTTACGTGGCATGAAGAGGGTCCTTTCATGAATAACATCTTCAAATCCAAACAGGTCATCTCCAACTTGATACATTTGTATCTCACAATTGATTTTGCTACGAAGCTCTGGATCAAGTACCATCCTATGAATACAGGTATGGAAACCTTCCATCACCTCACCATTAAAATGAAAGCCACATTTGCGGGGTTGAGGAACAATGCTACTGCATGAATGGATCGATGAAGCATCCCCATACATCGACTATCAATCACATCCCATAACATCATATGTCTATGAAACCCAGTGGAACCCTTGTCTGCATAATAAGCATGAATGGTCTCCTTGGCCTTATCCATGGCCTCATACAAACAAGCCTTAGCAAACTTATCCCCATTTACCAATCTCAAAACCTTTACTAAAGCTTCACTAACTGAGCACACTTCTTCTACTCCTTTCCAAATGTGTCATTGTAAACCATTTTTGCAATGGTTCTCCCATCATGTCTCTTGTTGTATCTACAATCATGCCACTCATAAAAAACAAACATTTGCTTCAACTCAAAATGACATTGAAGCAAAGACTGAAGAGTAACAAAGTTGGTGGCAAAACATGTGATTGTGGGATGCCGCAACCCCTTGATTCTGGAGTATCTCTTCACGAGGCTAAGGACAAAAGCATGGTTATATATAAACTTGGGGATGCTCCTAGCCATATCAATCACCTCCTTGATGGAGAGTTTCCCCATATCCTCAAGCAACAAATCGATACAATGTGCTGCACATGGAATCCAGAGAAATGTGTAGTGCCTTTCCATAAGAATCCTACTAACAGCCACATAATTAGCTGCATTATCCGTTATGACTTGCACCACATTCTGCACACCAATCTCCTGGATGAACCCATCTAACAACTCACATATCAACGCTGCAACTTTTATATATGTTGATGCATCCACTGATTGAATAAACATGGTACCTTTAGGATAATGTACCAACAAATTTAGAAGGGTCCTACCCTTCCTATCTATCCAACCATCAAACATCATTGTGCATCCAGACACCTCTCATGTTTTCTTCAACTCCATCAATCTAGATTTAATGTCAAGCTTTTCTGCTTGAATGATTGGTCCCCGCAACTTGTCATGTGTAGAAATTTTGTACCTTGGGCCGAAAATAACAATAACATCACACATTGGTTGCCAAAATGGATTATTTTTGGTGATGCTGAGAGGTAAGTCACTCTAGAAAATACACCTCGCCATAACTTTGTCTGCTTCTTGCTTCTCCTTTTTTTAAAAACTGACTTTATGGAAGGTTGTGCTCCGTGTCCGGTTCGTGGAACAAAAAATGATGACTTCCCACTCCCAGTAACATTAGCAGGTGATGCTATGGAGCCCTTCCCACTACCCCCAAGCTCAATCTCGAAAGCAGATACCCTTGAAGATTCACCTACACCTTCAGACTTGCTTCTTTTTACCTCTTCTTTCTTTCTATCTTTTTCATCAATTTTTACAAGTGCAACTCTTATAAGATTTGTGCTAGGATTCTTACAAAGCCCAACATCATGTCCAAGGATTCTAGCCAAATGGTATTTCAATCATGTAACCCCTCTTGTCATCTTTTCCCCACACAATTTGCATGTGAGATATGCCTGATTTGTCCCACCATCAGGTTCCCCATACTGCCAAAATGGGTCCAAGGACTTTGGCATATTTGTAGTGGATTAATGAACAATGTCAAAATTCAAACCTAGAGCACCAAAAAGACAAAATTGGCATTAAACCTCCATACACAAAAACTAATAGCCACTTCATTTTAAAAAAATCAATTTTTACTACATTATTTGCAATGAAAAAAGGAAATAAGAGGTTGCATAAGAAAGTTTGAAAAAAATGAAGTTTGTTGTCCAAATATGGAGAAAACCCTTACATTGGTTCACGTGCATAAAAATCATAAATGAAAAAAAAGAATAAAAATGTTGGTAGGCAAAGAGGCAAACAAACGTAATCCTAAATCTATGAAAACAATCATTAACATAGGGTTTTTTAAGAACATACATGTTAATGGAAGAAATGAAGTTTATCTCACTGATCTTGAATCTTTGATCCACAAAATTATTTTGGTTGGTGATGATAATAGTTGTTTGATCCTCAATCCCTCATTGAAAACCACCACAAATATCTTCCCCTTCCTTCTCTAGGACCAACAAAGCAAAATGACCAATTAAAAGTCAAAAAATTGGTTTTGTAGTCACGATCCATGTACTGGCAATATTTTCAATTGTCACACGATTTTTTATCGAAATATTGGTGATACTTCATAAATATCACAATATTTACCTGATGATATATCGTTTTGGGGAAAATATTGCGATATTTCCAATATTTTGCAAAACATCGATGATATTATCAATGCTGGTTTGACTTGGACCTTTGCCCAAATTTATTCCAATGAATTACTGATTCACTCTATATATATAATATATATATATATATATATATATATACTCTTAAATTAAGCTAAAATTAGCTAAATATACTTAATGAAAAAACAATTATATTAGAATTTTTAATTAAAATTTACCCTTTTCATAACTATTTATATAATGTTATATTGCCTTTTACAACTTGTGCATGGGGAGCACTAATCCCCTGCTAGTAACTAACTCTATGTGATGACATGTCGTCCCAACAACATGGGGTTAAATTTAATGGGTACCTTTACATTCTGCGGGGGTTAATTTGGATCAATACTCCTAAATTGGTTAAATTTGATAGGTATTCTTAATGAAAAAAAATCAATTTTTTTATTATTAAAATTACCCTTTTAATAACTATTACCCATTACCCATTGATTAAATATCATGTATGACTATGCTTTTTCTTGTTAATTTTTATTATGAATATTAGAAAATCTTTAATTGAAATTATTAGTGTTACAAAAATACTTAATTTTAGTACACATTATTATAGTTTTAGAAAATTAAAAAATTGTATAGTTTTCAATATTAAATGTAGGAATTGTAAAGGAAGTAGTTACATGAGGCACACATTATCAAAATATAAATAGAGAAACCAATTGTAGTATTATTGCAAATTTTTAAGTATGATAAACTTTTACAAGTATTATGAAATTGCCCCCAGTGGGGTGGAAGAGCATAAGTATAAGGAGGATGGGGAAGGAGATTTATTCTCTCCCACGCTTTGATTTGAGATACATGTGGAAATTTGGTGGTATGCATTTTATTATGTATGGAACCTTCGAGATGTCTAATCATGGATTTATTAGCAGGTTGGCGAGGTTCAGTTAGATGAGTGCAAGCTTGGTTATGGGTGGTTAGGAGGGAAAAGGTGATTGTGAAGAGTATGCATAGTTCACCAACTTGTGCATGCTCCTTTGTCTTTGATGCTCTACATTTGGCTTTTTTGATGGCAAATGGATTTTTTGCACTAGTGTTGTGTGGGGTAAATTGCATCAAGTTTGGGATCCAAAGGAGATGAAGAGTTGGGTCTTGTCATGTCGCTAGAGGATTCCTATAAAGAAATAAAGCTCATAGGATTTGATAGTTAAAGGAGATTCTCAACATTGGCTTTCTTCTTCTAACATTCTGGTAAGCCTTCTTGATTGTCCATGTGATCGTAGGACAATCTTTCTTCCTGGTTTTGGGGTGGATTCTATTGTATGGGTTTCTTTTGGGGTTTATGGGAGTCTAGTCTGGCTTTTATAAGTCCTCGACCAAAAGTTGGAGTTAGTGTTCAATGGGGCTTTAGGTACGGTGCACTTTGTCTCTAACTTTGAATATATTTCCGTCCATGTGACTTAGCTAAGGGTTGTAATTCACAACCAATTGTCATTGGCTACAGTCCTTTATGGCGTAAGAGATTTGGGTTTTTTGGGCTGCTGACAAAGCTATGTGTGTTCTCCTTCTGCCCTGAGGGGTGCAATGTTAACTTGATCAAAATAACTACTATTGAAGGGAGTATTTTGGTGTTAACATGGAGTAGTATCCCAATAGACTAAAGTGGTTTCCTTAGCTGAGTGTTTCCTGTTAGTTTATGGATTTGGGGTAGCATCAGACAAGTGTTATATCCTCTAAGGTGTCATAGAGGCTAAGAAACATAAGATCTCCAAAACCTAGAAAATGTTTCAAGAGAAAACACTTAGAAACCTCTCAATTAAATTAATTGATCAATAATCGAAAAGTTCCTAAGTCTAACTTAGGAAAATTGATTAATTAATGGGTATTAGTTGAGGAAATCAATATTTTCTCTAAAGACTTCCAAAAAGTGACTTGATGAAGTCTAAGATGATCTAAGCCATCAATCATGATTAAATATTGGTTTTTGATGCTCCAAAAAGAGATTATAAGAGCAAGTCGATGGGATGGAGATAGACACCGTTGTGAAGCAAGGGAGCACGACAGTGCAAATTACTGAGTGTGCAGTATTCGACACGGGAAGAATTCGAGCCAGGCGAGGAGAATAGCAAGGGTTTGAAGTAGGGAGAATTTCCAGAAGAAATTCTCAGGTGGTTTTCTAGTTTCTAGCATCAGGGAAGGAAGGCTGAATTCTGCAGTGTGAGTCGCCCAGTTTTCCAGTTTGACTTTTCCAAAGGGAGATCGATTCATTTTCTAGTGCCCAGATCAAGTCCCAGGAGGCCTAGTGAATTATTTCCAGAGGCAGAGATAGGAATGCCAACTCATCTAGAGGCGTTATGAAGGTAGATTGAACTCTTCAGAGTAGGAAACACACATTTCCATCCTAGTTGTGTGAATTAGATGGGAAGTACGAGTTTGCTGAGGAGGGTCCAAGAGATTTGTTTTGAGGGAAAATATTTTCCTAGTGTATTTTACAGTTGAGAAAAATTATTGGAGCTAAGAAAAGAAGGACAATAGTTGTAATTATCCATATTTTCTTCATAATAAAATTAAACCTCATTTGCGGCACTGGTTTTCCCTTTAGGGTTTTTCCAGGGATGTTTAGTCCAAAAGAATTGTGTCAATTTTATTATGTGTGTTCATCTATTTCTTAGTTCCTTATTTTACTTCCGTAACGTATTTTATTTGTGAAGAATGCAACAATGATTTAATCATTATTTTTTGAATAATTAATTATGAAGAAAAATAAATTGCTAATAGTTAGAACATTAAACTCTAGTTGTTGTATTCAAGGAATTTTCACATGGTATTAGAGCATTAAAGATCAGATCATAGGCTCAGAAGCAAGAGAAGAAAAATTGTGTAGTTTCAGAGGGAGTTCTGAGCATAATAATTCCATATATACGCAGGCCAAGCCAAGGGTGCGAATTGTAGAGGCAGGAAATTCAATTTCTAGATCTAATTCAGAGTAAAAGTGTGAATCACCTCAGAGCAAAGTTTGCAGGCAATGTGGTTGTTGGGAAGTAGTTTCATTAAGAAGGTCAGTTGATTCACAAAGTATATCAGGGGGCAAAAGATTTGCAGCAAGGGTTTTAGTTGTACACAAGGGAGGGAATTTCCAGAAATTCTCAAAGGGTTTCCAGTTTCACGTTTCTAGGAGGAAATATGTAATTTCTAGTAGCATAAGGTCGTAAAAGACTTTCCATTTTAGCCAGTGCGTGCTTCAAGAGCAACAATACGTGTGCCATAATCTAGAGAAGGACTTTCAGAAGTTAGAGCGAGTTTATTAGTGGAGAAGTAACAAGCAGTGCCAGTGCCAGAGAAGGGTTACCAGAGGCAAGTGAGAGTAGATGTATGCATTTTGAAGGGAGTGCAAGTAGCAGAAGGAAGGTCGAGAAAGAAGGAGGAGGAATTTTTGAACACTAGTGATCTCCAATTTATTTGAGTTTCACAGAGATGGCCACAATGGGGCTTAGAGATTAGGATAGACTTGACAGAGCCTCTAATTTTTGCATTTGGAAAGCCGAAATACAATTCCTATTGGATGAGCATGGATTGAAGAAGTTAGTGACGAATCTCCTGGTAGAACTAGGAGATCCACGACAGATAGAAACCTTCAAGAAGGAGATGGACAAGAGCAAGAGGATGGTCCTAGATAGGGTTCGAGATAACATTGTCCGACATATTCTAGATAAGAATATGAAAAAGGACACGTGGGATGTCATTGTGAAGCTATACCAGGATCTGTTTGAGAATCGTAAAATGATTTTCAAGGATAAAATGAGGAAAACAAAGATGTAAAAGGGTGAGAGCATAACTTCCTATCTCACTAGAATTCAGGGAGTCTAAGATGAACTTGCAACTGTAGGAGAAAAGCCAAAAGATAGTGAGATGGTGTAGACAACTCTAAACGGGTTTACCAAGGAATGATGAAATTACATTCAACAAATCATTGGATAAGATATGCTACTAGATTAGGAACGCATGTGGAGTGACTTCACTCAAGAGGAGCTAACACTTAGCCTCACTAAAAGTACTATAAGCAACAACAATAAGGGACCGAAAGTTGAGAAGGAAGTAGATGAAAATGTAGCCCTTGCATGTAAAGGGAAGGTGAAGAAGGGTCTTAGTCAGGGACAAAATTCAAAAGGAGGTGAGAAAAATAAGAAGGACCTATCAAATGTCAAATTATTCCGATGTGGTGAATTTGGTCACTACGTGACCTAGTGTCCCAAGAGGAAGAGGGACAAGAAGGGGCAGAAACAGACAACAACTTTGACGAACATAGATGACTTGACCTCTATATTGGAGGAATTCACATTGATAACAATGATACCTCCAAATGGAGGAGGAGCATGATACTTTAGAGACCAGGATGGACAGGGTCCATGAGTGAGAGAAAGGAGGTCTAGTTCAGGTCTAGTTGTTGTTCACATGGATCAAAAACTTTGCTACAGGGACCCATAGTACAGAGTAGTAGGAAGGTCGAGATGTCAACAAAGAGAAGTCAAATTTTGAGGGGCAGATGCAATGCTAGTTTTAGTCATATGCGTGAGCGACAACATGAGATTTAGTTGGCCGTAGTCAGGTTCTCATTATATAGTGTAGAGCTAGTTGCAGTAAGAGAACTCAAGGGACAATGCAAACCCAATTGCAGTGACACAATAGATCAATAGAGATCGAGTTTCCAATTATAGTTGCGGGAAATTCATGTTTTAGCTGGAGGCAGTGCGAATTTCCCAGTTGCAGGTCGTAAGTGTAATTCCAACTAGAGTGAGATTCCATAAGGGTCTTTCCATCCAGAAGAGGTCTCCCAGTTTTGTTTTCGAGGGAGATCAGGTGAAGGCTCACTATTGTAGTAGTTTTCAACAACAATGCATGAATAATATCAGTAGTTTCAGGTGAATCAAAGTATGAGTAGTGTTGATATATAGTGTTTTCTAGTTTGACTTATTCACAATGATTTTTAGTGGTAGGGAGTCAAATCAGTGTGAGATGTGAAGAAAGGAGGTGTAGCAAATGTCAGACATCACTAGCATGGTTAGTCCAACTACAGGATGTAGAGAAGTATGATGGATATAAAACCTTCTTCGATAAATGGGAGTGTTAGTTTATGGTTTTGGGGTAGCATTAGACATGTGTTATAGTATCTAAGGTGTGAGAAAGGCTAAGGAACATGAGATCTCCAAAACCCAAAAAAGGTTTCTAGAGAAAACACATAGAAATCTCTCAATAAAATTAACTCACCAATAATTAAAAATTTCCTGAGTCTAACATAGGAAAATTGATTAATGAATGGGTATTAATTGAGGAAATCGACTTTTTCTCTAGATATTTCTAGAAAGCTACTTAATGAATTATAAGATGATTTGAGCCATCAATCACAGTTAGATCTTGGTTGTTGATGTTGAATAATCTAGGGCAATTAGTATTAGTAGGATTATTTTAGGTTTGATAACAATTTGTGAAGTGCTTTTACAATTTATCTTAGCTTGATCTTCTTCTTATTATTAGTGTGTGTGTTTACTTCATCAAACTGCTACCAAAAAAAAGAGACAAGAACACAAGGTGTTTTGCTTTTTACCAAGGCCAAAAACTCTCCCTCTTGGAGGTGAAAACTCGCACAAAATTATTCTTATAGAGATCCAATTGACAAACACCAAGACCATAACCCTTGACCTACTAGGCCACTCCAAGACCAAGTCACCAATACTTCTTGTGACTATTGAGATTATCATCAATACTATTGCTTCACAAATTTCATCATTCATGTACCTTCACTGAGATATTCATCACAATAATGAGAACATAGCTGCTGCACCATATCTCCATCTTCTCTTAGATCATTACCATGGAGGCCCCAGAACTTGATAATATTTACTTGTCATGACTATGCCGAGAATACATTACTATGGGATTACTGAGCTCTTTCTTAACCGAAGCTATGAGAGTATGTTGAGAGTGTGTACCCCCGTACTACTGTTCGAAAACACAAGGATCCTTCTCCTAACCGAAAACATTGTACTTCTTCATCCGAGATTCTTGTGCCTCTTAAATTGACAGAGATTTCAGAGAGATGTATGCGAAGTTCTCTGCACTCTTGTAACGCAGATTTCATACCTTGTAACTAAATTCCAAAAATCTAAGACAAAACGAGTTCTTCACTGAGTTTTTGCGGATACCCCAGCTGGGTATAAATAGTGGTTATGTCTCCATTTTTTAGCCGAATTTAATAAGTGAACCATTGTGTCTTTTATATGATCCGACATGACATTTATATATATATTTTTAGGCCAACATGATATTATGCTTATTGTTTTGCTTGCAGAATTCTTTGTGCTTGTTTTTGGAGGATTGTGCTTGGTCTTGGAGGGCTGATCTAGGCTTGTATACATTTTACATATGCTCATGAAGAGCTCCTTATTCATGAATTTGACTCTTTGACCTTAAATATAAATCCTAAGGTTCTCAATGGGAACCATCTATAAAAACTCTTTCTCATGAAACCCATGCAACAAGGAATAATAAATTTATTTTATTGTTTTACAAAAAATCATAATTACAATGTCATGAAAACCAAACCTAGTTACATTTTCTTCAACGCTCCCTATTAACTAGGGAGTATTCATGACGGTACTTGGTCATTCTCAATCTAAAGAATTTATCATTAGAAGAATCAGATTGGTAATCCCATATGTATAGCATCATATCAATCAACATTGTCATAGTGCAAGGCCTTGACTAACAACTCCATCTCTCTATGATACCATGAGCTACAATGCTTGCAAGACCAATGATTTATAGACACCTTCATAATTTTCTCTCAAGGTTCATACCTACCTGGGTGTTCAATGAGTATGACATTCTAGGACTATTCTTATCCTGGGTTCCCAACACTCAAATAATATCGTTCCTCTTGCCTACTCTTATCTTGGATTCCCTACACATCCTCAAAGAGTATCAAATTCCAGATGATTTCCCAACCCTCCATTATTTATTCCTAGGTGAAGACAATAATGATGTGTCTATCAAGTGTCTACATTTCCATTCATGGCCTTCATCTAGACTTACAAATGTTAGTCATGGTCTAGTGCATGACACATGAAATAAGAAAACACAATTGTCACTCATTTGTAATCAGGGGTGATTTAATTCAAACTCCCTCTTGATTAGGGACCTAGAAGAGCTCCCTCTTAGCTAGGGACTCTTCTATATATCAAAAGTTTCTTGTTCATGGGTCCTTCAACTGCTTGATCAAATTCTCTCCTTAATGTCATGAAGTTTAGTTGAGCTTCTTCCTTGTGGGGCATTAGCCATCCATCAATTTTCTTCTTGGTTTGTTATGTAATTCATTTCTTCATGGAAAGTGGCCTTCTTGATGCATATATGGAACCTTCTTCACATGGATACTTCTTCCTCATCATGTTTCTTTCAGGAATTTCCAATTACCACATGAATGCTAGCTGTACTTGTACTTACAACTCTTGTGCCAATAGCCCTGCTTGAACTCATCTAGATATTATTCAAGAAATCAAAACATAACATTAAATCAAATTGTACCTTTCGAGATGGCTCTTCATCATGAAATATTCCTGTAGGTATCAACATCCTACATACATGTTGGCACATATCCCAAAGATATCCATTGTCAAGAGTCTTCATCTTTTTCAGAGTTTCATCAGATTCTTCATATCTTTTCAGGAGATTTCCTAGCCAAATATTCTTAGCCTTTTTGATATTTATCATCTTCATCATGGTTGCGTATCTCACGATCTCTTCCTTCCTTACACATTCCATTTCCAGGAGATTTTAATCAGGGTTTCTTAGTCAACTACCTCATGCTTCAGATGAGGACATATTATGTTGATTTCATCTAGTGTGACTTATGCCTTCCTGCATTATTTCAGAGGAGAAGATCCCTTTTCTCTTGATCATGCTTCTCAAGATAGAAGTAATGATCCATGTTACCTGCAACCATATGACATGACATTATAATATTAAATACAATCATACATACCTTATTTTACCTTTAGGTCATCTAGGCTTCTTCCAATAGCTTCCTTGATTGAAAATATCTCCAATCCCTTGATCTGCTTCATGTCATACACCATCATCCCATGAATTCCATAAGTTCGAGTTCCTGATGAAACACTTGCTTCCTCTCTAGATTAGTGAAGCCTATGATGAGGATTCCATCAGAGAGCCTTGAGGATCTTGCATATCCCCATCTGGCAGATGTTTCCTTTCTACCTTGATGTATGATAAGCCTTGTCTTGGATGACATCTATCTTTCCTTCAATGTTCAATGAGATTCCCAAGAGATATATCCTTCATGTTTGACTGCCATGGATTTTGCCCCTTTTGTCCTTCATGATTCCCATGGTGATGTCACAAGCTCTTGCTTCTAATGGTTCCATGATGCCATGATGCATCTTATTATCATTTTCATATTTTATAGCACAAGCTTTAGGAGCTTATGATATGAATTTTTTGTGAGGGATACTATCTTACTCATATGAGAGATTTGTTACTCTCCCTTTCCTTGGCCCTTTTCTTCAGCTTCCTCCTTCTTTCAGTGATATGAGCTTCCAAAATATTTCTATAGCATTGAATCTTAACTATAATTATTTTGTCTTGTTTGAGGACCAAACTTCCCTTCCTTTGCTGCACATGGTTGAGTTCTTTTAACCTTCACTATTTTTTCCATCAACTTGTCCTTCTCTATCTTGCATAGAGACTACAAGTTGCTGAATGAGGTAACCTTCTTGTTCATGGATATTTGTTACCTTGCTAGTGCATCAATGATGGTTGTATTCATTCCTAGATCTTATATTAAGACCTTGTGAAGATATATTACATCCTTTGATGCCTTTTTACTTTCATGTGGATCAGATTTCATTTGACCTTCTTTATTGCACCTTAAGAGAATGAGTTTATCATCTACATCACTTTGATGTATCCAATTTTTCTATGTGAGGGAATATTTCATAAATATCCCTTTTCATAAATTCAAAGGAGACCTTTTAATGACTTTAGCTACTTAGAGGGCTATGTCTATTTTGTTAAAAAATTATATATTACGGAGCAATGGAATGCATAAAATATTGCAGAAATATAAACACAGAAAACGCATAAAACAAGAGAGATACAGATATACGTGGTTCACCCAGTTTGGGCTACGTCCACCCTGAACAACCAGTCCTTCCTTTCTATTATCCAGCAAAATGAAGAGACGCAACCTATAGCAGATCCGCTGTAATATCCTCTGTTTTCTCTCACAGTCTCACCTCTCTGCTTCTCGGTCAGAGAATACACATATATTACACAGACTCAATACAATTCCCTCATACAAAGAGAGGGGTTGCCTTCTAGGGCAAAAAAACCCTAAACTAAACATAAGTTCTATCGTCAGATCATCCGCCTAATGAATAACCCAGATTGACTAGAAATTACTATACTTTTACAAGGCAATTTTACATATGTTTTTAGCTTCGGGGGTGTTGCCCCCGAAATTCCCGCCGGGGGACCACTGGCCTCGGACCCCCCAGCCGGGGGGGATCGCCCCCCCCGAACCCCCGTAGGGGGGAAAAGTCCCCACGCACCCCCCCCGCATGGAGGGGTGTACAAACTTCCTGGGGTATACATTTGGCTGAAACAAAGACCTCTAAACAATCATGCTCCATACTCAACATATTCTCCTTCTTCATGCAAGGAATCTTGATAAACCATCCAATTCATAGATGTCCTTTCAATAATGAAGTCATTTAACCAAACTTAAATATAGAATGAAAAGATACTTACTTGTCATGTGAAGGTGAAATATTCACCTTGATGCTTTCTTGAATGATCTCCTTCAATGAGATTCTTGCTTGAGCTGCCTAGTACAATAGAGTTCCAGAGCCTTTCTTGAGACTTCCTTGCATTGTTCAACACAAAGCACTGCAGTCTTTTATGATATGTTGAGATTATTTGATTCCTTGATTGTGAGGGTATGGAATCGAAATAAAAAATTTTGAGAGCACTGTCATGATGTCCACCCGAGAGGTGGCATTGTGTTCTCCTTCTGAAGTGATATTGTTGTAATGTACGTTGAGACTATATATCTTTGTAACCTTGTTGCAATGCTCCATGCTAGAGTAGAACCTTGCTTGAGTTGACTAGCATGATAAAATATATTTGTGGCCTTCGATCATTGTTCAATACTAATCATTAAAACTGCTTAAGTCAACAAGATTGCTGTGGTATGACATGGGTTTTAATGACACCCAAATTTTGAGGCTAACACCGAGACTGTGAAAGGTACTGTGTTTTCCTTTTATTGTAGTGTAGATTAGGACTGCTTCTCAGACTTTTGACCTTCTCCAAGATGATAATATTTGACTTTGAGTTTTCTTGCTTTATAGTCATATTGATAAGGTTCCTGGTGACCTTTTTGATGATGATTGTGGAGAAAAGGTTCTTTGTATATGTAGACTGCTTGTTGTAGACTTGATCCTTTACTCTTGACAAAACCCTTAACCTTACTTTGATGCCCTTCTTGAGGACTAATCCTTGTATTTTTCTTTTGCTTCCCTTCCTTTGACTTCTTCACCTTAGCTCTGATACCATGCTGAAGAATATAGGGAAATTAGTATTAGTAGGATTCTTCTAGGCTTGATAACAATTTGTGAAGTGATTTTACAATTTATCTTAGCTTGATCTTCTTCTTACTATTAGTGTGTGTGTTTATTTCATCAAACTTCTACCAAAACAAAGAGAAAAGAACACAAGATGTTTGGCTTTTTTCCAGGGCCAAAACCTCTCCCTCTTGGAGAGGAAAACCTGCACAAAATTCTTCTTATAGAGATCCTAATTTAAGAACACTAAGACCATAACCCTTGACCTACTAGGCCACTCCAAGACCAAGTCACCAATCCTTCTTCTTACTGTTGAGAATATCATCAACACTGCTACTTCACCAAGTTCATCATTCATACACCTTCACTGAGATATTCATCACAATAGGGAGAACATGGTTGCTGCACCATATCTCCATCTTCTCTTAGATCATTACCATGGAGGCCCAAGAACTTGATAATATTTACTTGTCATGACTATGCCAAGAATACATTATTGTGGGATTATTGAGCTCCTTCTTAACCGAGAATGTGGGAGTATGTTGAGAGTGTGTACCCCTATAATGCCTATTCGAAACCACATGAATCCTTCTCCTAACCAAAAACATTGTACTTCTTCATCTAAGATTTTTGTGCCTCTTAACTTGACCGAGATTTCAGAGAGATATATGAGAAGTTGCAAAGGCTTATGCGAAGTTCTCTGCACTCTTGTAATGTGGATTTCAGACCTTGTAACTGAACTTTGAAAATCTTAGACAAAACAAGTTCTTCACTGAGTTTTTGTGGATATGCCAGCTAGGTATGAATAGTGGTTATGTCTCCATTTTTGAGCTGACTTTAACAAGTGAATCATTGTGCCTTTTATATGAGCCGACATGACATTTATATATATATTTTGAGGCTGACATGATATTCACCTTATCGTTTTGCTTGTAGAATTCTTTGTGCTTGTTTTTGGAGGATTGTGCTTGCCCTTAGAGGGACGCTCTAGGCTTGTATACATTTTACATATGCTCATGAAGAGCTCCTTATTAATGTCCTTGACTCTTTGACCGTAAATATAAATCCTAAGGCTCTTAATGGGAGCCATCTATAAAACCTCTTACTCATGAAACCTATGCAACAAGGAATAATAAATTTATTTTCTTGTTTTACAAAAAATCATAATTACAATGTCATGAAAACCGAACCTAGTTACATTTTCTTCAACATTTAACGCTCCAATGAGAGATTATAAGAGCAAGTAGATGGGATGGAGATAGACATAGTTGTGAAGCAAGGCATCAAGGTAGTGCAAATTATCCAATGTGTAGGAATAATTCAAGTCAGACAAGGAGAGTAACGAGGTTTGTAGCAAGGATAATTTCCAGAAGAAATTCTCAAGTGGTTTTCCATTTCCTAAAGTTAGGGATAGAGGGTAGAATTATCTAGCAGGGAGGATGAATTCTAAAGTGCGAGTGCTGGGTGAAACTATGTTCGTTTAATTCTGTTGTAGTACTTGCCCAACTATTTAATTTGTCAATCCGAGGTCTGTATACTTACAAGACACATGCACTATATATGCAGGACTGAAGTGGAACTAATTTAATCTAAATTACTGGAATTAAATTAATCTAAGAAGGCATTGAAACATTAACTACGAAAGCAGGAAATTGCATAAAGGAAAAGCAATGCAACATGTGAAGAAGTTGAATGACAAACAACATATGTGAGCTCACAACAGTAAAGATATCTTAAATTATATTACAAGAACCAAATAACAAATCATAATTACAAAGTTATCTCTTAAAGCTAATCTCCATTCCCCATTATTCATTATTCATTCCCTTCTTTATTAAAATGAAGAGAGAGCACTCTCTTATATACATGAGGAAGATAACCTTCTCATAATTACATATCCAATATTCTCTCAAGCACTCTCAACTAATTTCCCATTATTACAAGATATGATCCTACAAATCTCTCAAGCATTTTTAACTACTTTCCCATTATTACAAAATATGATCCCTTTGAATCCTCCATAAATCTCTCACATATCTTGGATAA